>JAJMBO010000011.1:0-47032 GCA_030585065.1 Blastobotrys persicus
GAAAGCATATTTGTCGAGGATTCCTTCAACTCGTCAGCGAGCTGCTCGTTAAAGCTCCAGAATCTGACCGTGCAGTCATCACCGATACTTGCCAGACGGCCGGTATGTTCCTGCTGTATCAGAGCGCTGACGTTATCAAAGTGGCCATTGTTCAAAAACACTGGGCGTTCAGTGTCCGACCTTTCTCTCGAGGGTTTTGGGAAAAGCGCCACTGATTTGCCAGCCCCCGTTACAGAAATATATGAGCCTTCATTGGATCCGTTTATTGGATTAATAACGGAGACAGTAGGGTAAAAATCTTTAATATCCATCTCAGGGCAAGTAAGATCATTACTGATTCCAGCTCCCAAATTTTCTGCATAATAGGAGTATACATGCCCATCTTTACACAACCCCCAGAGCTTATTGTCCTGAGGATCAAAAGTCAAGCTTACCATCCCAAAGTTCCTCGATCCTTTATGAGAGCGTGGGATTGAGGACTTTTGAATAAACGGAGCGACGGTGTTCTTTTTGAGGTACCGTGTATCCCATAACCTGATTTCCGAATTTGTTTCACAGCATGATGCAAATCTTTTATCATCACACCAAGCAATTGATGTGACTCCTGTATGGTGCTTTTGAAGCAGTTTCCCCGTCTTGTCATAATGAGACGATGGAATATCCTGTTGGGTTATCTGCGCCGGTTCTTGTAATGGACATCTCATGTCATAGAGCGTTAGAGTACCCAGTCTATCGCAAGTTAGGAATCGACTCGAGTTGTAGGGATGAAACTCCACTTTGTTGCAAGAGCCAGTCAGCGACGTCCCTAAATGCTGGTTCTTGTTGACGTCGAAAAGTTGAAGACGGCAATCTCCGCCTATGGAAACAAGGATATCATCCTCTTTGGAAATTGACAGGTCTTTAACGGCTGTGCTATGTGATTTCCGAATGCATTTACGCAACCCTCGAGGTCTCTCCGACTCGGCGGCCGTGAACCCAGAATCATAAAATAAAATGTCACCTTCTTCATTCCCCAATGCCACTTTGGAATTATGACGAAAGGACTTGATGCAAAATGGTGTTGAACTTACTTCTTCAACACAATGTTCAGAAGAAGCTATCAGAAGCGCCTCCCCCCGGCTGTGGCGTCGATATAATTGGGCGATCGAATGGGTGTAGCCCAATTGGTTAAAAAGGCGGAGCCGAGACACAGAAGGTGGTCGGTTACTGAACTTTTCCTTCAAACTAACTACCAGCTTATCCTCGCTTTTGAGATCTGTCAGTAATTTCGTCCTTTTGAACGACGGTGAAGAGTCAGGTGTCGGGGGAGCATGCAATACATTGTTTGAAATCTCACTTAAAGGCTCCCTTGGTAAGGGAGCCGGTGGAGAAGACATGATCGACTGCATCCTGTCAAATGAGTTTTCTTTCAATAGAAGTAAGAGAATTGACAAAGCTTTTGATTTTCCTCCGACTGGTATTGGAAGTGGTTGTGGTGGTACACGCGACGCGAAAATTGGCGTTAATTCAATTTAAGTAACGCGGACGCGTGTTTACACGCGTCATATACTGTAGTGATTTTTACAAACCGTAGGACAGTGAACTGGTCTGACTCCATTCTCCCGTGAATAAATAATGGAATAGACTCGCGTCGGGCTAATCGTGAGAACCAAATTACCCATTGAAGCATATACGCACAGACAGGCAGGGGCAGCATGCTTTAATCTTACATCTAAGTTACGAAAACTGCATAGAGTGGCCTGGAATCTGTAAATTTGCGTTGCGCGGCGGTAGGAGCCCGTATTTGATCTTCAGAGCGATAACGTTTCTTTTGGACATTTCATCAAGGCTGCTGATTAATTGGGAAGACATGTCATACTGGTTCAGGTGTAGAGTGTAGACTGGTTTGATGACCACTTGTTTTCCAAGCTCCAAAGCGGCGGGAGCTGTGACAACGGCGATATGTGGATCCGTTTCACTGGCAGGTTCATTTGTATTGCCCGAGTTCTCTAGTTCATGTCGGAGATCGATTTCCGACTGTTTTTCCACCGCACTGTTGGATGGCTGCTGATACTCATCATTGTCGTTCTCTTCATCTCCAAAGACGACAGGGAAATGCCGGGGTAGACACGATTCTCTGCCTAGAGTAGTTGAGGCGATGTAACTTCCAGTGTTGGTAAGTGTCCCTGCAAAGAAGGTTAGGTAAGCAATTACTGGATGGACTTTGGTAGCATCTATCTCAATAGTTTGCAGCTCCGCATTGTCCACAGGGCTTTTGAAAGTTGCGTTTTTCATCACCGCCACTGGTATTCCCCCCGAGCGCTCTCTCCTTTTGAGGTGCATCATGTAGACGTGATTGCCAGAGTAGCGGGGGAACTCATAACGTTTCCATTTGTAATACTGTTCATCGTTGATGAGGCATTCGACCTCGGCTTGGTTGTATTGCGTGCTTCTGCCGAAGCGGAAGGCCACGCGCAGCTTCCTACCTTGACTCATGCCGTCGGATGACGGTGGAATTGTCAAGTCGGTTATGGTAGCATGTGAGAGGTTCTTTGAAGGCGTGGAGTAGGTGGCTAAAGGCCTCAAAAACAAGTCCCGTTCATTTTCCGCGAGTTCGTTCTGATCTGGCACCAGAGAATAAGTATGCGAGAGGATGCCATGATATACCATGATGTAGTAGGGATGGAGGTCTGGATCCTGCAGCAGCGGTCTGGACGAAAGTACTTTATATACACCAGCAGTAACCTTGATTGGGGTCAGGGCAATCGTGGGAGAGACTTTAAAAAAGTCGGGATCCTGGTTGCCATCACGCTCGCTGAAGAACTTGCGCTTCATTACCTTTGCTGTAAAGTTGCGGTAATACCTGTCGTTCTTTCTACGCGGTAGTAAGTCGCCAGTTGCTACGTCGGCGAGGTCAGTTGAGTGGCTCATAATAGCGATCTGACTTCTAGCACGATGAGTTGGTTAAAACAGGAGGTTAAAAGCGTAGTTTGTTTGTTGTGAGCTGCTGGTATCCTAACTATATACACAAAAATAAAGAAAACTTAATAATAAAATAAACCCACCAGCTCTTAATACGCTTAGACTATTTCTTACGGTTCAATACGGCCATAGTAAGATGTTTAAGCGCATCGAGAGATTCGGAAGGTGGAAGACACTCCAATTGCTTGATGGCGTCTTGTGCATAATGTAGAGCCAACTGACGAGTCTTCTCTACACCGTCTGCACGTCGCACGTATTCTCTGGCCAGTTCCACATCGCCCGGGTTGTCAAACTTCCTGCGGATCATGTCTCCTAGCTCTGGGAACTGTTCCCAAGCGTAGAGGACGGGGGCAGTTGCTAGCCCGAGCTTCAGATCAGCGCCAGCGGGCTTTCCAAGGTCTGAGTCTGTCACTGTATAATCCAACATGTCGTCAACAATTTGGAAGCAGAGACCGAGGTTTTTTCCGTAAATGTAGGAGGCCTCGACGACGGAGTCGTCTGCACCCGAGAGCACTGCGGCAGCGCGACATGACTTGGACATCAAACTAGCGGTTTTCAGATAAGTTTTGTGAATATAATACTCAAAACTTGCCCGGTTGGCTTGAGAGGTGTTATCGACTGCTGTGTTCTTGAGTTGCATGAACTCGCCTTCCACCAAGTTGGCAATCGTGGTGGACAAAAGCTCAATGACTTCAGCATTCCGTATTCTGGCGATGGCCACAGACGCCCGTCCGAGCAGGAAGTCCCCAGCCAAGATGGCCATCTTATTTCCAAAGGCAATGTTTCCACTGGGCAAACTCCGTCGACTGGCCGAGTTGTCTATAACGTCATCATGAAGCAATGAAGCGGTGTGGATCATTTCCACGATCTCTGCCAAACGCCGTTGTTTCGGGAGAATTCCGTTAGTTTCCTTAGGTAGTTCGTCCATTGGCCTGCTCAATGGGTTTAATATAATATTTGGATTAATCTCGTGGAGCACGTTTAACGGACTCAAGGGGTCGTCGATCCCCTCGCCCGGCATTGACTTGTACGACTTGACATCGCTTTCGTCTCTAGAACCTCGCGTACGCTGTTCGGCAGGGATTTCGGAAAGTGCCTTGCTCAACAGCAGCACAATTAACGGTCGTATGTGTTTTCCTTCGGATTGGAAGTAATACATGGCCACTTTGTTCAACGTAGGGTGGCCGGACCCTAGCAAGCTGCCAATGTTCTTGGCTAGGGTCGACATTTCCTTGGACACGATTGAGAATGGATCATTAATCGGAGTATCAGGTTGGACTAGTTTTGAGGCTGATTTGATGGCCGAAGCGTATTCTTTATTCTTTGGATTTGGCTTGAAAGATCCAATGGCCTCCACGGCCTCGGCTAGTACGCTCTTTCGGCGTACCAACATTCGACTGGCCAGCCGTTGAGGCTTTCCAGCTGCTCGTAACATTCTCTATTTCTGGGTCCGGAAAAGAATTAAAAAATGAATGCAATCCCAGAAACTCTCTATCACAATCCCTCCCACAGCAAAATGCAGATGTATATGCCGTTAGTTGATTCTTTACAAGTATTGTAATGAGATATCCTTTTTTTTTTTTTTTTCTTTTGGGTTGTATAGGTTTCGTTCCTCGGCCTTTTTTTTTTTTTTCAGGCCCCACTCCCAACGCATCACTATTCCCGACGGAACGGTTTTCCTAACCCCGAGGGAAACGTGCCGGATATGACTGGAGAGGATATATAGTTAAATGATGGACGGTCGGTTGTTAGTTGTTGTTTTTTGTTTGTTTTTTGTGCTCCTTTCCCCTTTGGCCTGGACGGGAGTGTAGTGTCAATTGAAGAAAAGAAAAGTAGCCTGGCTTTCTTGGACGGGAAAGGGCTACACCGGCTGCGGTAGTATAGTTATTCAGCCAGCAATTCGTGGCAACATATGAATTCACAGTGAACTGGGCTTTGTATGGGTGCTTTCTGCTTAGTGCGGTATACGTGCCTCGTCTATTATATATATATATATATATATTAATGCTATACTATGGTCACTATTTCATAGTCTTATAAAAACATACAGGACATACATACCCGCCACATGTTAGCAATAGCAGCCATCGACAGAAGAAGGAACCAGACACCACACAGAATGCATTACAATCAACACCAACGAAAAAGAACCAAGTAGTGATAAACAGATCACTGTCCTGTTGTATGTCGGTCGGTCGGCCGCGCATAGCGCGGGCAGTGAAAAAAAGACGTAGAGTGGCTAGAGCCGCAAGAGCCTAAAAAGGGGAAAGGGAAGCAAAAGAAGCATACTAACCAAGCAACGAGGAAGATGGAGTCGGTGATCTCCAGGTTCCCAGGACTGCCGTACGTGGCATCCATAGTCAAGAAGGGACTAACAAACATACTCAAGACCGGGCCTGTTCCGAGGCATATTGCGCTGGTGATGGATGGGAACAGACGGTATGCGAAGAGACGAAAACAGGAGGTTCGAGAAGGTCATAATGCCGGATTTGAGGCATTGGCGTCCATCCTGGAGCTCTGTTATAACGCTGGAGTGGAGGTTGTCACTGTATTTGCATTTTCGATAGAAAACTTTAACCGCACTGCCTACGAAGTGGAATCCCTGATGGAGATTGCAAAGAGCAAGCTGTCACAATTGTGTGAGCATGGCGAACTAGCACAGCAATATGGGATTCGCATCAGAATCATTGGCGACAAGTCTCGGTTGCCGAAGGACGTGTTACAGGTGGCCGACCGGGCAGAGAACATGACCAAGGACAATACGAAAGCTACGCTAAACATTTGTTTTCCATATACCTCGCGCGATGAGATTGCGTCGTCAATACGCAGTGTGGTCAGCGAGGCCAAGAAGGGAGAGCTGAGTTCTTCAGACATTAACGAACAAAGTCTGGAAGACCACATGTATCTTACGGACTCGCCACCGCTGGATATTCTGGTTCGAAGTAGCGGCGTTGAGCGTTTAAGCGATTTCATGCTATGGCAGTGTCACCAGAACACGCCTATTTATTTCATATCAAAACTCTGGCCAGAAATTAACTTCACTGACATGTACATGATTCTCCTCAAATGGAGCCTGAAGCGGGCAACCGAGCAAGACGAGCGCCAGGAGGAGGAAGAGGAGGAAGACGTAAAGACAAAATAGACAATAAACGAGTCTGCAAAAAAAAAAAAAAAAAAAAGAGGAAGGCTGTAGGCAATACTTCTAAGAAAATGCTAACTTTTTCTACGAGCGACAATTGAACAGGCAAAACTATAAGCACACACTTAGTAGTGAGAAAAGGAATGTGCCTATATATTTGGAACGGCCAAAAATAGAACGGTAGATTATTAGCAGTGAATCCGGAAGCGGAAGAAGCTGGTAAACATGGAACGAAAGAGGTAGCGACGCGGGACAGGGAGCTTGGCTAGACCGATACCTAAACCAGTCTAGACTTGGGTAACAAAACAGTCTAGAAAAACCTCGATACAAGGTCGATGTGGTTGATGTCGGAGCCAAAGTCAAAGCAGGTGATGGTGGAATCCTGGGTGCAGGCGATTAGATAGCGCGCAGTTGAAACGACGTTATAGAGTTTGCCAAATTTTGGGAGCTGGTACATAACGTCCCACGACTGTTGGGCATGTGCAGGGATGGCTTTGTTGAGATAGGCAATGCAAGGCTTCTTCCCTGCTGCCGACGCAGGGGACAATGTGGCGATAGATGAGGGCAGGCTGCGCCGTTTCCATAGTTTAATTGTCTCGTCGTACGAACCCGAGACGAGAACGTCGTTATGCAGACTGACGGTGCGCACTAGACCGTCATGAGCTTCGTAGATGGTAGTTAGCCAGGCGTCGTTTACCATGTCAAAGACATGTATTGTTCGATCAGACGACCCGGAGATTATCGTCGACCCATCGAACGACAGACAGGCAACCCCGTGTCGATGGCCGAGGAAAGTTTTGAGACATTGACCAGATGCAAGGTCCCATACCTTGACTGTACGGTCGCCCGATGCAGATGCAATTTTGCCATTTGCGATTTGAATTGCATTAATGGCTCCCTTGTGTCCCCGAAGGGTGTTTTCCAGTTCAAACGTGTCCAAGTCCCAGATCCGAATGGTTGAATCTTTGGAGCACGAGACAAGCTTGTTGTTATACAGCTGGACGTTGACCACAGAGTTGCTGTGTCCTCTCAACACGGTGTTGGCGAGCCCTGTCGAGTAGTTCCAGAGGGCGATTGTCTTGTCCGAGGATCCTGACACAATTAGGTCGCGATCCAGGTCCATGGCCAGGCACAGCACTGAGGCTTGATGTAACACAAGGGTCTTGATACACTTGTGGGTGTACATATCCCAGATTTTGATTGTTCGGTCCCGGGACCCAGATGCCATCAATCCCCGCTTGATGTCTACCTGGACGGTGTAAATTGCGTCGTGATGAGCATCAGGATCGTCTTTGCACGAATACACTCTTTTCACGCACTTCCCCTGCAGCCAGTTAGCCTCCAATTGATGTCGGACCCGGTAGACCAATTGCCAGTTCAGATAGATGGACGGCTGTAGCTGCGTGAGATCAAAATGCCACCGCGAGTTGAGAAAGTAAGCGTGGCGCCAGACCCACGAATGCGACAACACTCGATACCACCTCTTGGAAGTCAACATGCAATTGACCAAGTCCCCTACACTGAGCTGACCGAATACCTCAATGCACAATTCCAAAGGGAACACGAGTGTAAAGTCGCGCTTGATGTCATCGCAAATGCGTAGAGCAAATCTATGAACGCTGTGAGACGACAGTTTCATGCACCGTACGAATTGATAAGCTAATTCCTCCCGGTCGCCGTCAGTCATAGTCTGAAGAACCGCGTCCGAATTCGCTAAGAACCATTGCAAGTGTGGGCTCCGCGACCGATTCTTCTTGTTTACCTTGGGGAAGGCTGCTGGTGTTGTTGTAGCAGGCTGAGGCGGTATCAAACTCATAGTTTGCCCGTTACTTACTTATCCGTTCCAGGTCCGTCCATATATATATATATATATATATTCTGAATTTTTTTCTTTTCTTTCTATTATCGGCCCTCTATCATGCATGGAAAAAAATAATTCGCCATTCGGCTAAAAATCAAAGGCGAAACCGTGATATAATATCTGGTCCGCCTTTGAAACTTTAAGGACTTCTAATTTGGGACGACCGCACATTCCTCCTCGTCTCCTTACTTCTTCCAGGTGGGCATTAAGCTTATATATATATATATATATGGACAGCGCAGGGACAGCCAGCAGATGGCGTCCTAACCAGTCGGTCCATACGATACGGCCGATGTTCATCCCAGTTTTCAAGGCGGGCTCACCACCACTTGCATAACCTGCGCAAATAATAATAATAATAATAACAAAAAATAAGAACAATAACAATGCACCCCAGCTCAGGGGATGGAAATTGCTACAATGCACAAACTTGTTCGCAGGCCACTGACGTTCCTCTGGGGGACAGTTTGATTATGTCGGGTCGTTAGAAGGCGACAGTTACCGTAGATGCCCCTATCAACGGCTGCTGAAAACAGAACCAGGGGTTAAGCTAAAAGCCGCCCTAGCGACCGATCGTCAAGACATGTCAAAAACGGCTTGATACAAGCGACTATATTCATGAGAATTTTTGTATTAAGGAATATTTATACAAAAGGACGTCGTTTATTTGTCCAAAACAATGGCATCGTACTTTTGCTTGAACCACTTGATGGTATCCTCCTTCTTGAGCTTGTGGTGAGGACCGATCTTGGCCTGAGCTCTCTTTCGGCGGGCGACACGGGCACCGGCACGACCGCAGACAACGTAGAAGTCCATACCATAAATACCGATATTTGGATCATACTTGATACCCAAGTCAATGTGCTCGTTGATACCGAAGCCAAAGTTACCGGTGTCGGAGAAGTTCTTGGATCTGAGTTCGTATTCCTTGACCTTAAGTCCTCTCTCCAAAATTTCCTCAGCCTTTGGTCCTCGGACAGTGACGTGGACGGAGATCTTTTCGTTTCTTCTGATAGAGAAGGTTCTAACAGTGTATCTAGCCTTGGAGTAGACTGGGGTCTGACCGGAAAGCTGTTCAAGAACCTTGGCAGCTCTAGTAAGTCTGTCACCGGACTCACCGACACAGATGTTGAGAACAAGCTTCTCAATCTTGATGTTTCTCATCTCGTTAGCGGTCTTGTCTTTAGCTTCGGACTAGAAAGTTTGTTAGCACACACCATTCATTCAAACCACACAGGAAACAGGGCACAAGTCTGAAGAGGACGCCGAAAGAGATGCTGATCAAATGAACTTCGGCTAAACATTTAAACCAAAGCCTTCCATCTCCCATAATCCTGAGGAGTCCAGCACATGACTGATATCCAGCATGGACTGACCCACCATTAGAGCGGTTTGCACACTTCTTCGCTCTCCTCCCTGCACAGCAAACCATCCCTCCATTTACACACTCATCCTCGCCTTCCCGTTTCCCGTTCGTTCGCATAACCAACTATCACGTACCATTTTTATTCGTTGTCGTCGTGTCGAGGTCGGGTTGGTGAACAAAAAGAATTCCAGATGGTTTGCGTCGCTCTGTGCATCCAGTCTCAGATGTGTCAGTCTCACTCTTTTTTCGGACTCAAATATACAGAGTATCTTACCCAGAACAGAAACGCCCAACTTAGGGCTAAGCCCTAACTATCCTCATTGCGCGAGACCAACGCGCGCATCAAGTATTCAGCCGTACACGGTTTCGCGTAATTTACTACAACCACGGAGCGTTCGTTATCTGGAAAGCTTTCGTTAGGGAAGAGAGTAAACGAATTCAATGCGGTGATTATCTTCGCATCATCACCGAAAACGGGGTTTGACTAGTGATTAATTTTAGTATATGAGTACATAGGAGTATTAAGTACAGGAGTTGCGAGAGATTCATTTATTTCTTCTCGAATGCAGCCTTGTTTGCCTCTTGAGCCTTAGTGAACTCGGATTTGAAGTTGTCGGCATTTTCACTGTTGGCAAATCTGATGGCCAAAGTTTGCGCTTCTGGCTCGCCTTCAGAGACATCGGACGCAACGTTGTAGACCCAGCTTCGATCAGAACCAACGTTTGTGTTCAACTTGTATTCTGGCATAATGTAGTGGTTGGCGCAAATCTTAAGAGTCTTGTCTCTTCGCATCACCAAGCGCACTTTGTTGGTCTCCTTGTGCTTGAGGAATCGAACATCTCCAGTTCCTCGCTCCTTCCATTCCTTGGCGTCTGAATCGAAACGGAACAACTTAGCACGGCTAATGCGTTTTGTTAGTTGATCATGTCCTTTCCTCCTTAGTGTTGTGTTAACTTACATCTTGAAAATAGACTCTTCCTCTTCTTCATTTGTCTTGACGTCGACTTTCTCGAGTTTGACCAATGGCTCGAAGTGAACATCTGGCGACTCTGGTGCTTCATCTTCATCATCCTTCTTGGCTTCCTCCTTCTTGGACTCGTCGTCAGCTGGCTTGGACTTTGGTGCACCGCCAAACATGGCGAAGGCGTTCTTTTGCTCGGCAGCAGATCCAAACGTCTTGGAAGTCTCAGACGCACTAGTGTCTTTCACTTCCTCAGTGGCCTGTTTGACCTCTTCAGTGGGCTTCTTATCGGCAGTTGATTCAGACATCGTTGTAAAAAACTTTTTGTTTTGATTGATGAAAAAAGGGGAAGTGACACCAATCCCTAGTTTTCTCCCTGGGCCATTGGGACCGGCAATCTTCCTCGGTCTTCCGCCACACCACTTTCAAAACATTCGGACGATATGACGCTTGTAATTTTGGAACATTGCGACCAGACAAACAAAATATCAAGTGTTCAATTACTTTGAAATGAATGGGTTTAGATCTGTTTATATATATATAATGGTTGAATGAGTTATTTGTTAGTTGTCCAGTTCTAAAGATGAAACGATATAGATTGCCCTCGCCAGAAAATATTCGATTTGGTTATTTTCAATTAGAACTCCCTACAGCTGTATGAGCTTAATAAAAACACCGCAAAAAGCTGACACAAGCTGTAGCGAAGATATACACGCCTCTCCTGCAATAATATATAGATTAGATAAGTCTAGATTATGTTGAGAGCGAAGTCTTGATGTGATTGAAAGAGCCCTCCTTTTCTCTGGCTTTCCAAAATTCCTTGCCGACGTCAAAGTTACCGTGGTAAGTCCAGCCTTGCTCAGTTACATGATACAAGTTAATCGAACCACCAGAATAAGCATCTCTATGGGTTGCTGCCAGAATAGAGCGCTTTCCTAGCTCTAGCGCATCCCCTACTTCCAAGTCCCAGTGATAAGAAGCGTCCAACACACCATAAGCAAAGGTCTGACCAGATCCTACACAAAATAGATCACCTTGCAACCTAGTGCCATCAGAATCCACATAATAGATGCGAGGACCTTCTCGCTTAGTGTAGCCACAGATCATGGTTCCCATAGAAAGACCAGCTCCTTTATATTCATAAGTCAAATTGGCAAGCATTTTTGACGCTGCGGCAGTGGAAATGCGTTCCTTGTGCTCGAGTTCATACAGTCGGCAACGAGCACCGAGCCAAGTTTCCCAGAACTGACAGTCAGCAGCACCGCCAGCCATGGTACCTAATAGATAAGGATTGATTTCAATGACTTTCTTCACGGTGTTGGAAGCAACCCAATTACCCGCAGATGCTCTAGAATCGACAGCCACAACAATACCGCCCTTAAATCGGAATGCCAGTGTCGTTGTTCCGTGCGCAATCTTGATCTTACAGTCTGGGTTTACGGAGTCATCGGTATGTGCACGGAGAAATGCAGTGGGCTAGAATCCATCGTAGTTAGTTCTGTATTCTCGGTGGCGTAGGTGTTGGCACGACAAATCTTACTTGCGAAATAGGTGGGACAGCGATTGATGGATTCAACGAATCAATTGTACAATCCTCCACAAGCTCGCGTGCGTCTGCAGACTCACGCTCCTTGGTGGCCGCGTATGAGAACTTGGTGACAAGGGCGTCCATTTTAGTCTTGAATGGGTTCCCTGTGTGATGACGACTGTGGTGGTTTTGCCGGAGTTCTCGGACATCCGTTGTACGGAGGCCCGATCCCATGTATGCATGCATCAAGGGACCGGCTAAAAGTCGGCCTGTTCCATTGGTAGATCAAATTGTCAAATGCTTAGCTTGAGGACATTGAAACCAGCCCTACATGCGAAATGAGCACTACCTGAGTTTCAAATATTCGGGCATCTATAAGTTAACATTAAATGATAATAATACAGGTCGTTACATATTAATTAGTCGTTTCTTTTTTGATTATCTTTGTCGATGAGTTATCGAGACTTTCGACTGGCTCTTCAGACTGTCTTTTGGACTTATTTGCTTTCAGCTTTTCGGCATGGTCCTTGAGTTGTTTAATAGCGTTCAGTATTTCAGGCGAGGGATTAGGTATCTTGCTTGCCTTGTCAATCATCTGTTGAATGTTCTCCAACGATGCTGAAAGTTTACCGAGCTTGCTAGTGACTGGTGCTTGGGGTTGGGTCTGCACTTGCGAAGGTTGAGAGCTACCACTACCACTGCCACTTGCAGAAGCTTCCTGCTGTGGCGCCGTAGATTCTTGTTGTGCAGTCACTTGAGCTTTTTCTGTTAATTCTTGTACGGCTTCCATAGTTGCCGAGCTTGACGGTTCTTGCTTTACTGCTGCCGGCGCTATAGGGGCTGGCACTGCTTGAGGCTCTGTAGATGCGGGAGAAGTAGCCTTAGGCGTTAGTTCCGGTGTATTCGATGCCTGCTTACTCGTAGATGGCTTGCCTGTGTTGGCACCTGCATTCTGTTTGCTTTTCACAGCTGCCAATGATTTAGTCAATAAAGTGATTAGCTCAGCCGGGGTCTTGCTGTTCAGCATCGTGGCAATCTGCTGTGGCCCTCCACCACTTTCTTTAGCAGCCTGGGCAATCGCTAAGGCTAGTGTTTGAGTAAGAGTTTGAGTATTGCCTTTCATATTTTCTTGCAATTTTTGTTGGAATGCAGAAAGAGTTTTGAGTGTACTTGGGTTGAGCTTTATTCCTGCTGCTTCCATTGCTTGTGCAACTCCAGTAGATTTTGGTTTCGCACTAGCCTTTCCTGACTTCTTTGAATCTTGTATCCTTGCCTGCTGTGGTTGTACTCGCATCTGTGGAACCGTTGGATTGTGCGGCGGTGGACTTGACATTTCCCCACTGCCAGACGCCTTTGCTGTAGTTTTTACCATCCTAAATGTATTCTGGCCGGCAGCAAGAGAAGGTTGTACCCGCGGCGTCGACTGGCTTTGATGTGACGGTGGTGCAGGTCTAATGTTTGCGAGGCGATTTCCCGTCACTGCAGTCTTTGGAGCAATTGGTGGGCCATGGTTATATGCAGCAGCTTCAAGGTTGGATTGCAGCTGTTGTGAATGACTGTTAGTAGGGACTGAGTAATCTTGTGATGAATTCAGCACCGCGTCCAAATCAGCATGGTTTACCGAAGAGGAATGATGTGTCTCATCGGATTGGTTTTCAAACAAATTTGCAGTTTCCACATCCAGTAAATGGTTAGTCGCATTGCTTTCGTTTCGAGAATTATCAACGTTAACGTTAGCATTAGAATTATTCTTGTTTTCATTGAGATTGTCGTTCCTTGGTTCATTATAATTTGATGATGTTGGGTGGTAATGGTGTGTACCTTGCCGTTGAATTTCAATTTCTCTCGCCAGCTCAGCAATTGTCTTTTCACGTTCCTTCTTCACCGGAGTTTCTAGTTCAGGTGCAATTGGAAGTTGACGAGATGCAATAGATGCCGGATTATGTGTGTGGAAGACATTATTATTTCTTGACTGTGCACGTTGCGAATTTGCAGAGGCGTTGGCTTTCTTCTCCAATGCCCGTTTCTTTTGGCGTTCTTTTTCGACAAAGTACTCTTCATCAATTCCCCATAACCACCCTTTCCCCTCCTTTTGGATCTTCTTAAATGCTTTGTTCGAGGAAAGGTTATGCCGGACAGAATTCTGCCATCCATGTGGGCAGTAGTAATAGTAAGGATATATATCCTGGATCGCCTTGTAAATCTCCGACAAAGACATACCGTTCACAGGGTCCTTTGATCGCAATGCAGTTGCAATCAAATGCGAGTATGAATGTGGTGGCTTTTCTCTATATTCTTCCGGAATTTCTTCAGGTAAGAACTCTCGTCGCGGCTGCTTTTTAGGCTTCAAGCTAACGGGCTGCTTCTGTTGAGCTGGAGGCTGAATCGGCTGAGTGAGCTCTTCATTAACAAGCTCACTAGAAAACGCAGGGTCTATATTTGACGAAATGGTGTCAGCATTATTTGCTGGTGTCTTTGTTGAACTGATGGGCGAAAGCGCACTCTGCTGAGCCGAAGGACTTGTTGCTGAAGTTGTCGAGTTTTCATCCGAAGGTACCGTAGGTAAAACAAATGTGAACGGAATCTGGCCTATCTGGATTTTTGTTCTATACGACGTTAGTAAACCACTCACCAAGCCTTCACACAAACAAATGATTTAGTGAAACACTTACCCATCTGTCAAGGGTACTGTAGAATCCGTCTCCACGAAAACGTCACTAACAAAAGCACCATTTCTTCCGAGGACAGATAATTCAAACCTCTGAGTTCCAAAATTATAGAATATTTTTGCATGTCTTCGCGAAATCGCTTTAGCTGGTCCTAAATGAACATCGACCATTCCAGAGCCGTTTTCAGCTCGACGTCCAAGGATGACTTGAAGAGTTTGCACATAAAACGTAAAGGATTCAAAATCCAAGCGGGCATATGCAGACACTCGCGATTCTTCCTCACTTCCATTGGGATCGTTTAAACCAGAGTTATCTACAGAGCTGCCAGATGCTTCAGCATTATTATTGTTATTGCCCCCGGCCGATATCGAATTAGCGAATGTTAACGGATAGTTAGACCCCGGAGAATCCACCTGTGGCGAGGCACTTCGTCCAACGGAACTGCGTTGTAGGACAGGTCGCCTTAGCTCTGTGACCTGAGATTCGTCTGCGCCTTCTTCTGGTTCCGTCTTGATCTTCGGTGTCATTAAAACTTGGTGACTGTTTGTGTTCTCGCATCCGCCAGCTCCGGTCGACACTAGCGGAGGCAGCATGTCTGTCGTGACTGGCGTTCCTGACACCCCATCCTGGTCAATACTTGGCGACGATACACGTGTCTGTCCAGGTGAGGCTCCACTCATATTCCTTGTGTAGTTGTGCGTGTGAAAAATAAACCAACTACGCCAAAAGGGTCCTCAACTAAAGGTCACACAGATTCCGTGATAGCCTTATTCTCGCCTTTTAGCAGTCTTCGCGCTGATACGACGCGTAGTGTACAGAATCCACTCGTGTTGGCCCCTCGTGCCTTTATTATTAGGTCAAGGATTTGATTGATCTCTTTCGATAAACCACGAGCTATCGTCTGCACCTCTCCCAACGTTTTGCCACTTATGCCCAAGGGCGCACTTCGCGCACTGTGGGCTCACGCGGCTGACGATAAAACGCTACTGGAAATTAGAGACAGTAAATAAATGGGCAATTGACTTCGTGCTATAAGTTACATTTGGTTATTCCACTGATAAGTCTTCGGTTTTTCCCCCGGAAAAACCAGTTCAAGCAATATTATACCAGCCCGAGAAAAGTGAGTGCATAAATCTTCAAAAGTTAGTGGGTGCAACAAGTGCGTCAAGTATTTCATTGATATCCTGGCGTTGGACCAGGAACCGTTCCAGATAGGGAAATACAGATTCTGAACGTGCAATGTCTTCGTCTGAACAGTAATTTAAGGCATGTCCACGTTGAGCCCAGATGAGTTTCTGACTAACGTTTTTAGTCGCCAGGCTGTATGGCTCGTTTCCAGTAGCAGCATGGAAAAGCACTAGTCCGAGTGAATAAATGTCTGAAGAAAATGTTGGTAGGGCGTTTCCTTTTGAAAGCAATTCGGGTGCAGAGAAGTTGATTGAATAGGCCATGTTGATATCATCATTGCTTGGTTCAGCCAATTCCGCCGCAGTGCGCGCTGATGAAAAGTCGCCTAAACATGCGTTCAAGCGAGCGTCAAGAAATATGTTAGTGCTCTTTATATCACAGTGTATAAGTTTGTGATGTTGTAATGTCTTCAGACCGTTGCATAGCTGGATGGCCCAGCTGATCCATAGCTTTTCGCCAACAAAGTTACACCAAGTCAAACTGTCGCGGGGATGCAGACTACCAAGATAACTGGATAACGTGAACGGATAGAATTCCATAACAATTCCGTACTTTTCGCCGTTGGAGATCATTCCATAAAACTTTTCTATTCCCCATTCTCCATAATCAAGAGAAGATAGTATTTTTGCCTCGTGAAATAATCTATCTCGTCGAGCTTCATTCAACGATAGTTTAACCGCATAAGTGGCATTGGGTTGGATCACCTTATGGAATGCTCCTTTCCCCACAAGCTTCCCCTCTAACCCCACGTCTCTATCCCTACACCACCGTATGCCATTCTCTTCTTCCTCTTCTTGCCACCCTGAGGTCCATAGAGTCGGGGATGTGGCCGGTGTGGCCACAGTTCTGTCTGATTCGGGGGTAAACACATGTGTGGTAGGCGAACTATTAGTCCACTCTTCATCCAGCCCGTCCGTAACGACCTGCAACGAGGGTGTGCTTTGATCCGCCATGTTACTTTTGGCCTTCAGCCCCTGGATGCATGTGAAAGCTCCACGATTTTAGTACAAGCCGCAGTCTTCAGATGTAGAAATCGTACTAGCACCTTCCTCACAGATGTAAATTTCGCCTTGTTTCTCCGCAAGCTTTGTTGGACACTTTTATACTCTAACTTCTCGCCAAATACATAGATTTGTACAAACCAGCTCCATGTATAAAATTTCCAGCAAACTACCGCAACCAACAATCCGTTCTTCAGTAGATCCCGCCAACGGTGTTGCTGTCAATGTTTGATCAATTTGCTATCGTTCGGAACCTCTACCGGTTGCTGTAGCAACGCATCTGACAGCTCACTTGCTTTTTTCTACTCTTCTGCGGTGTTCTTCTATTAATTCTCTGTACCAGCCTTAGTTTGAGCAGCGATATTTACTTACTATGTATTTCCCTTATATTACACAACCGATTCTGTGTTTGTGCTACAATATCTTCGTATATATACATACTCCATCAAAATAGACCATCCATATAAAAGGCATTTATGTAGGTTCCTTTGAACTGCGCCGCCTTGACAGAAGAATTGAGCGAGGGGTAGACTTGGCCAACTGTCGATCAAACTAGTGCATTCCTGCTACAAATTGTTGGCTGCTGTAATAGGTTGAGAAAAAGAGTATAAGCCACGTTGTATCTAACAAACAGCTCCAGCTACTAATGTAACCTGTATCGATTATTCCTGTCATTTTGACATATAAATCGACCTAAAATTCAGATGCAGCTCAAAGGCAAAAGATCTTAAGGCGGTACGACGGTCGATGCTTCGGGCGCCCGATACTGCGGAGCATGATAATCATGTTTCGCATGCGTCATAAAGCGCAAGGAAACAGTAAACAATTGTAGACAAAGATTGTTAACGATGTCCAGCACTATGCATTTGAAATACATTGTAAGTTTGGTTCTATCCAACGGATGAGGACAGGATTGACTAGTGTGAATAGGTTTATTTCCGAGAGGACATAACTGAGGAAGAGTACAGCAAGTAAGCAATTGTGAAGTTTGAACTCAGCGATCCAAGGCTAACGGTTTAGGGCGAAGCATTCTGTCATCCGAGCAGGTGGCGCCGTTCTTCAAGAGCATTCCAAGCTGAAATCTTTTGCGTAAGTGCAAATTCACCAATTGGTAGACGCTACTGAACTAACATTGCCATAAGTGCGGAAATTCCTGCTGATCATGTATCAACCATCACCGACAACCCTTGGGTGACGTCCTGTGAACAGGACGTCGTAGGTGACATCCAGTGATTCTATTTAAGTTTCAATAAAGTTCATTTAAATACAGACCTGGGACCCCATTCGCTGACTAGTACGGTAGTTGTGTAATGACTTTTGATTAAGAGGCGAAGAAGAGGTTGATTATTTTTATTATTAGTTTATTATCTTTTATTTATCATTATAGACGCGCTATTTTAAACTAGTAGTAATGCCCACAGAATAATTGAGGGACACACTATCTGGACTTTCATTGCATTGTTTTTTATTTCGGCCAGCGTATTTGTGGTTGGAACCGGGCTTCCAGTGGAAAGAGATGGCATACTGGAGGTGACAACCGGTGTCGAAGTCTGAGGCAAATAAGTAGTAATAGAAGGGTTTGAAGAAGACGGATATGGGCTCTGGGTATGAGTGGACAGAAGGGCTGTGGTAAATTCTGATGGGAATATTGTAGAACTAGGTGTTTGTGGATCAGTCTCTACCCGACTGGCGGGTTCACGCATCTCCTCTAATTCGTCTTCATCAATGATCTCATAAAGATCAAGGCCGCCCCCAAAATTCTCATCATCTTGACTACCATCCACCAGATCGCCACCAATTGGACACTCCTCCTCTTCGTCCGGCAAAATATCATCTTCGTCTTCATGGTAATACTCGTCGTCAAGATCTACCTCATATTCGGCTTCATAAAACTCACCATCATCTTCACCCGTGTCGTAAATTCTCGGGTTTGCCCTCCATCGCCCTCTAGGTTTGGGAAATGGTGGAAATGGGAAGTCAAAGTATCCGCCATCGCTGCCATCTCTGCAACTACCATCACGAACCAACCCTTCTTTTATGACCTCTGCAAAGTGCCGTCCATCAGGCTGAAGATTGTTCCACGCTTCGGACGCATCCCAGACCATGATCCCACCAAATCGTGGAAACCGCCGCTGAAGGTATGAGGCAACTCTTAAGACACGGAACGGATTAGCATAGCCATTTTTGGCCGCATCCTTTCCACCTGGGACACCGAGGTACAGCTTTATGTTCGGATTTTTGGAGTACTTCTTCACATATTCGTCCCATTCTTTAAAGTTAAACTTCTCTGGATCAACAACTTTTGCATCTTTCCATCCAGTGACTGCGCAACCGTTGTTATAATACTGAATGAAGAGCATATCCAGGTAGGAATGTCTCAATGCCCGTGTCAAATATTTGTCTGGAAGTGGGCACTGAGGGGCAGCAGTGATTATATAATCCTTAGACGAGTCGTAGGCGAAGTGTGCACGAAGCCGTTTAACAAACGCAGGGTATCCTTTGGCACTTCCTTGCTCAATGTCCAAGTCAAAACCGTCGACCACTGCCGCACCAAACGGCCTGGTTGACGATAGGCCATTACCAAACACATTCCAGATCTGGTCTGCAAATTGGACTGCTTGGGAATCGTTCTCAAATCCATATTTTCCTTCAGCGCCACCTAAAGAAAGAATGACTTTTTTGCCTTTCTCTTGACTGGCGAGAATGTCTTCACCCAGCTGAGGACAATATAACAAATCGGTACCTGGGAAATAAGTCCCATCGTCGCATGAATGTACAATATCCATGCTGGGGACTCCGCCCTTACCAAAAAATACATGGACAAAAGATATTATGAAAATGTCTCCGTGCGAATCATCAGTATAATTCGACAAATCCATTTGTCCATTGACCCCGCCAAACGAGTTTTGGCCCCAGTAGTAAGCCACATTTGTGTTGCAAGTATTTTTTAATGCCTCAGAAGTTCCGATAACAAGGTTCAGAACGATAAGCCAAAAGATTTTCAGATACATCACTTAAATACCGAGAATAGTCGAAAAACAAAAACGTAAGAGAACTGCCTTCAGAACCAAAGAAAGAAAAAACAAGGATTGACGTAAAAAATGAATGAAAAAGGGCCAAACGAAGGAAGAGAATTGGTAAAAAATAGAGAAATAGTCAAGGAGTCGAGAAGTAGGACAGTTACTTTGGAATCTGGAATGTAGAAGTTATCAAAGTGAGAATTTGAGAGGGAAAACAGGAACAGGTTATAAGTCAGGAGCTCGATGTGTAATAATAGAACATTATTGCCGAGGACAAGACATTGTTCCTTAGCACCAAGGCAGCCCGAACTCCTAGCACGTATGCTTCTAAATATGGGTTCCAAGCATACCAAGACATTTTCACAGCACACATAGCCGTTCAATAGAATGAGAGGACACTAGATGAGTCTCTCAGCGTAGAAAGGGGGACTGGAGCGAAATTATTGGGTTCCACTACTTTTCCTCCACCTCTTCAACATTCTAGCAAGCGAGGATTAAACTCTCTCTTCCTCCAACAAAGATCAAAATAAATTATCTTTGCCTTTCAGCTCTCTGCTAAATATTGATCTGCGTCCTTACAGAGGAAGATGTCTGTAATAGACTTAGCAAGCGCCTTGTTTACGGCCCTCCCATTTGATACGGTCCGCAACCCTTCAAGGGCGGATTGACCACGTTTTGACAAATTAGACGTAAATTTACAGGGGTTGCAGTAGTACTTTGACACCGCTTGAGACACCACAGGCGTGACATATTTGATCTTTTCAAGGCTCTTGGCAAAAGTATCTTGCGTTGATTTTCCAGAGGCAATGGTGCCAACATCAAACATTTCATTAGTAAACAACTTCGCAGACTTGTAAGGCGCCGAACCGACTTCGGGCACAAGATCAATTATCCAATCAACAGTTTCCTGCTGAGATGCAGTTTGTACCACTTTAAAGCCATGAGTAAATTGAAAGTCGAGGACATGGTATTCTACTCTTTGTTCATCGACTATAACTCCACTGTTTGGTCGGCTTTGAGTACGTCTGGTTTGTCTTTGTTGTTGACTGCTCTCACTACTCTCTTCGATCAATTCGCGGACTCGATTAGCATAGTCTTTATTAGCCTCATTGGCAGTTCTTCTCAATACTGCTTGAAGATTTTCAATAATATAAAAAATGCGTTTACCAGGGAAAAGTTTGGTAATCTCATCCAGATGTATCTTTACCATTACTGTACCCCCATTTACAATTTCGGCAAATGTTTCTCCAGAAATAATAATGACCGCCTTATCCTCCTCTCTCACTTCTAGATTGTCCAGTGGACGATACATGTGCAATTCATAATCGTACTCGGCTTGTACTTTTCTCGAAAACCTTATCAGATTCATTCCATCTAAAGTTTCACCCCACTTTTTAATCTCGGCTCCTAAATCAGTGAGAGATGACCGAATCATCTCACCGTTTGGAGTATTGTAAAAACGGCTATCCATTTCTACAATTAACTCCTTCACAGCACTTGTCTTAGTTCGGGTCTTAACTTTATTTACCTCCTCCAACGCCTTCCGTGCTTCTTTTTCTTTTTGAGCAGCCAACTTCTTGCTTCGCTTCGCTTCACGCTCTTGCTGTTTCTGTTGAGTTGAAAAGGACTTTTGTCGCTTACTAGCTGCACACTCAGATGGCGCTGAACTTGAGGGAGCGACTTGATCCACCAGGCTCGCGGTGTTCCTCATTGGCTGTGATGACGATTGTATAATATGATCAGATGAAGGCACGACTTCTAGTCCCTCACTACTGCTGGGTTCTGATAGTCCCAAATCTCTTAGCAGAGCCTTAGTATCACTCCGTGATCTGCGATTGGGCTCATCCACCACAAAGGATTCACTAGATAGTACAATACTTTCGCGAAAATCAGCATGTGGTTGATCCAAATCAGAGATGAACGGATCAGACGACTTCTCTCTAGCTACCGTGACTTGGCTAATAATAATACCTTCATCAGTAACGTCGGCCTGATTGCCATCGATATCAGTTCCAGAACCTGAAGATAGGCTAGCGGGAGAGCCATCATAAGTATTGACGCCATGTTTCAAGGATAGTGAGTCTTGAGGCACAGAAAAAGGACTGGATACTCTATCGACTGGGCTGGATGATTCGAACACAACGCTTGGTTTCCCAGTAAATGCTGCCACACTTTTTTCAACTGCTTTTGGAGGAGATGATCGAATCTCTTCACTCTCAACGAGCTCGTGCTCGTACTCATTATCTTTCCGATGATCTTGAAATGGAGATGAAGGAATACTACTTTTTGGATTTGTCCAATCAGAAGACTCAATCATTACAACTGAATGCTCCCCTCTATTCAACTATTAGTAAGTTTCAACATACTGGCTTGAACAAAACAATACTTTTCTTTAGCTCTCTCTCCTTCATTTTCGCCGTCGCTGCCGCTATCTATTACAACTACGCGGGCCATGCTACATTGGTGTTTACGCGCTGATGTCGTGTATTAACTTCCGATGGTGAGTGAGCCGCACGTAAATCCATAAAAAATCTCTGCTTGATTGATTATTTGGGCTGGGGAAGCCTATGCTTTAATAGTCAATTGGTATATCAACTACAACATTACTAACGCGTGCTACTGTTCAACGAAGAAAAATATTCATGAACCTGGACCAGCTGCTCATTTAGAATGTTCTTAGTGACTGAGGCAGCATCTCTACGCCCAGCAGCTTCATGCTTATAGATCGTTTCGCTATTTGCTAGGCGTATAAGCATTTTACACTCGTCATAGTTTTGATTCACACCACCATTCTTGATAGCATCAATTAGGCTTACTGGGCTCCACCCAGCCAACTCGTAAAACCTTATGGCCCTGCTAAAGTCAACGTGCTTAGGGTCAGAAACAACGGACTTTAGCATTTGTTGCAACACCAAAATATTGCACTGCATCTTTTGAACCCCATTAGAATTAATCACCTCCAAACTATCCGCGTCAGCAATTAACAATTCGTTTACTAGCCGTGATAATCCAGTCAACACGAAATCCTTATCACTTTCCAGTAAATTCTCTACCATATGCTCATCACACTTGACACACTCTGCATCCAAGTATCCGATAAACACATCTCTTTCTTCCGTTTCATTATCCAGTAAATACTCTCCTTCAACCATCGTTCGATCAATATAGTATAGCGTCCTGCAACGCATGTCACATCTTAATGCGATGACACAAGTATCTGCAAGATGTTCTAACTCAGTAATAGCAGAATCAAACCTTGAAAGTGGCTCGCCAGTTAAAATTAGATTTTCGGCTTCTTTCTCTGAAGCGGAATAATGGTCAGTAGACTGAGTACTCTTGCTGATCTCCATCAATGTCCATCTCTTCTTAAGCCGTGCATCCAAAGAATTAGTATCTGGCTTACCACCATTAGAATCGCCTTGTTCATTTACCTTACGGATAGACTTGAGATGGTGCACCACCCATCGCAAACTCGTCGCGAGAATGCAGATTGACTGAAATGTGTTAAGGTCAAGTAGATCAGCTCTTGATATTCCAGGACCATTCCCTCGTTGACTGTAGCGCTTATTGATGTATATCGATACTTCTTGACCAAGTTTCTCTTGGATATCTTGTGACAATGGGTTTGGGTTCCCTTTAAGCATGCTCGTAGAAATAGTGCGAATTGCTTTGTTAAGTGCCATTGAATAGCAAAGTTTCTTGGGTTTGTTATTTCCGTTAGCCTCCTCTTCTTGGCCAGCGACTAAATTGTCTAAATGGTCCTTCATGTACCGTGATAACCATTGTACTGTAGTTATGATCAAAGTTGCATACTTCTCTCGATAGAGATAGCCAGTGTTTAGAAGCTTGCAGGTCTTGCGCACCAAGCTAATAAATGAACTAGCTGCCTTCAAGACAGGCCTCTTTGATACTCTGCTCCACTGAAGATCAACTAGTAATGCGTCTGGATTGGACATTGCTCGTTGGAAAGATAAGCTTAGTGTATCCTCTAATTGAGGTAAAAAGGCGTTAACCAAAAACTCCTCCAAAAATGCATCAGTTTCCTTGTTATCTTTGTCCATTTGCGGGAAAATAGCTTTCGCCTTTTGTAAAAACAGCACTGTAGGATCCAGCATGACGCGAATATTAAATACGTTCGGGGTAACCAATAAAGTGTGAGAAGACGACAAATCAGTAGGAGCAAATGGAGTAAGCTTCTGTTCTCCGGATTTTGTGTAAGCATTGGAAACTAAACCAGGAACTGTTTGGTTAAGTGTAGTTCGCAACGTCTGAAATTCAGACAGAAATTC
Source organism: Blastobotrys persicus (assembly GCA_030585065.1). Taxonomy (NCBI): domain Eukaryota; kingdom Fungi; phylum Ascomycota; class Dipodascomycetes; order Dipodascales; family Trichomonascaceae; genus Blastobotrys; species Blastobotrys persicus. The sequence continues at coordinate 23,984 of JAJMBO010000011.1, forward strand.
TTCCTTTTCGTAATCAACCCCATTGTACCTGAAAATTGCCCTCTTTTTATCTCGACCCCTTCTAGCGCCGGGTCCCAGAGCGTCGAGCATGTCTTGATGACGCGCTGGTGTTTGACTCTTATCAGCAATATAGCTGTACAATAGGGATCGGATTTCTGATTGGATTATTCGAAAGACCCCATAAAAATCGTAGTGCAACAAATCCTTGTCCTGAGCGTTACCTCTTCTCCCTGAAATTCCTCGGACAACCTCATAAACAACCCGGTGCGCTTGAAGAACAGCAATAAGTTTAGAGTACAATGTCCATGTAAGATCCTTTAGTACCGCCAATCTAATGTCAGTAGATGGAAATCCTTGTTCCAAAATAGTAGCCGGAGAAATCTTTGGCCCCCTTAGTTCTCGAACATTTTGAGGATAGCGTTGATTCACCTCTTCAATAGTCTTGTCAACAATTTTATGGAGCTCGGCAGGCAATCTTTGGTGAATAAGATCGAAAGCGCTTGGAAGACGGTTCAGATTTGCAAGGGTTTCAATAATCAATCGAATATAATAAAACGAGTCAGCTTCAGAATTCTTTTTTGAATCTTCAACCAATGGACTTCCGCCGTCAAAAGACTTCAGAAAATCGTCCAGTAAGGCTGACCCTGAAAAGGTGCTTGATTTCTCAGAAAGCTCAAACTTGATTTTATCCTCCAGAGCCTGTTCCTTGTTTGTGAAGTCGTCATTCTCTTGAGTGTAAATGTTCCATCTATTGTCGCAATACGGCGATTTTAAATACATGTGATTATGGAGTTCCTCAATCAATATACTAAAGAGTGAGGACTCCTGCGACAGCAAATAGGACCTTATCGGTTGAAGAGCTGAGATTACCGCCAAATCTTCATTATCTACCATGCTCAATGCTTTGGATAATGTATCGTGCGCTGATAAAAACTGCTTTTGAGAAATTTGAGCCTCTAGTTTATCAGGCACCGATTTCAGTTCTTCGATAAGGTCGAGAATCTCAAGCATTTGTTTGTATTTCAGAGAGCCTGCTCTCAGATCTTTCAGTGTAGGTCTTCTCGTAGATAAATCTGCCCGTGCTTTGATTAACGCCTCTTTTACCATGCTAATTTGTTGCTGAGAGTTTGAAATGCTATTTACAGCGTTCCTGTATGACCCAATTGAACTATTAAACCCCTGGTAATTAGCTAGATGAGGATGTTAGCCGTTGATATAACCTCTTAAGCTTTAAATAAACCCACCATCAACATGATATTTTAATGTGGCACTGAGCTCGTTTTTCAAGTCCTCAAACTTAGAATAATATCTTGCTTTCCCGATAGAACTTGTATCCATCAAGGCTAATGCAGCTTCTAAAGTGTTTGCATTTTCGGACACAAGTTCCTTCCACTGAGTCCCAACATCTTTTATTAAAGTATCCAGTTTCGCATCTTGCGAAGGTTCCTTTACCTTTATGTGTGTCGAGAGTCTTCGCGTGATGTTCCCATCATTTTGGCCCGGGACGGCCAAGGAAAACCCACTCATTACGAAAGGTTCAGACAATAAGAGCCAGCAAATAAATGCTACGATTCACCTTAACGGAGGAAGGGACTATTGTGGTTTGAACAGCTGCTGCGTTGGAAGTTTCCCCGGAGCATGCAGAGGCTACCGTATCGCGCACGACGCGTTTCGTGCCCATCGAGCTCAACATCCTCGACGTTCAGGAACTAATACTCTGTGAGAAGTATACAGAATAATAAATAAATCATGATTTAACAGTCATTTACATATAAATTTTAACTGCACCTCGTCTATCCACAGATACAACCATTTCATAGGGTCGTAAGAGGACAGCTACATCCAAAATTGCAGCTTGATGGCTTTTCCCGAGATCCATTTGATCAGTTGTCATAATGCTGGTGCGAGGGATTCTATCTAGCTTGGTTTGCTTCCCTTGCTTGTTAATATTACCCCCTGTTCCGCCAGATATTTTTTCCGTAACTAATTTAATAGACGGCTGAGGACTTAGCATAGAATAGATAGGTTTACCGGAATCAAGCTTGAGCCCACTAATAATTGTACACGCTTCAGGCGAATGCATATCCCAAAACCTCAATATTTTGTCCGTACCTCCTGTGATCATGTATCCACCCTTTCGCGAAGACCCAGACCCCGGCTCGAATTCTACTCCGGCCATCGCACATAATATTTCAGGTGACGTACCTTCGTCAGTAGCTCCATCTTCTGGTTTCATCGACAGCAACGCATTCGTTTTGGCGGTAGTAACAGAATCAACCGATAAGGCCTTATACTGCTTCCCTGTTTCAGTCGAATCGTTCGTTCTATATATTTCCCGACATTCGGAACTTTCGATATCCCAAACAGTAACTTCAGCTTGCGAAGTACCACCAATCACACAAACATACTTTGAAGGCGACTTGGGATGCAGAAGAAGCTTGTGTATTGGTGTACATCCACCCACGGCCCAAGACTTGACAAGCAGGGAAAAACGAAGATCCCAAAGGTCAAGTATTCCATAGGTAGTTCCGAGCAAGAGCCAGTTTTTATCTTTATCCACAACAAAGCAAGTGGGCAACCCATGGCTATAGGGGTTAACCATAGTCGATTCGATTTCCATTGACGCTAGGTTCAGTGTGAGAATCCGACTGGATGTGGTTAAGATATATAACAATGAAGATGTGTCCAGTTTAATGTATTCCATCCAAATCGCGTACTCGCCTGCTTCCAACCCATGGAACTCGTTAATCAAGGATAACTTCCGGTATCTTGGGCCAAGGTTTTCCGTACGCGAAGACACGTCAACTCTGATTAGTTTAACGATACCATCGTTTGTTGAACATGCAAATGTATAGGAATTATCCAAAAAACATAGTTTCTTCACTTTGACATCATTACCGCAATCGTAGGTTTGTACAGACCTGTTGATCACATTCTTTTCTAGGCGGAAACAATCCCAAACTTTTATTTTACCGTCATCTGAGCCCGTTAGAAAGAATGAGTGGTCAGGAGAAATTACTACTGAGTTGATGGCCCCCGAATGCTCTTCAAAATTGGATACTAGAATTCCCAATGGCCGTCCCTTCCGCCTTTTCGGAGGACCTGTTTGATATGAATTAGTCGACATCCATGATCGTGAGTTCATATTGTGCTTGATTCCATAGTCCGGTGATTGGCCGCTTGTCAAAGTCTCTGCGTAAACTGAGTCGAGATATTTCCAGATGAATGGGTTATCACCATTATAACTGCATAAAGAACGGATACCGCCACCATTAGAGTGGGAACTGGGGACAGGGCTTCTTCCACGACCTATCGGTGTTGCAACAGGAGTTTCTCGCCCTACTTCTCCATAAGCATCTTCCAACACAGTAGCTGTTTGAGGAGCAGCCATGGCTAATTTTTTTGAACTGGTTGGTTGTAAGCTATTAGAATCATTAGTCTCTTGTGAAACTGATTCTTCGCTTAAACCAAGAAGCCTCATTGCATCCAACGGACCTTCATCCACCGCAGTAGCATTAGCATCAGAAGCAGATTGTGTATATGAAGCCTCAGACTCCTCATTAGTTACTGGTGGACCTTTACTCAGGCCATTTTGCAACTGGGATTCATTCCGGTTATGTGTGCGAGTTTTCGAATTTTCTAACATCATGTGATTATCCTTCTTTACGTTGAAAGAGCGATCAAAAAAAACATTCATAGGGAAAACACCAATTGAATGTAAGTGAACATGCGACGATTGGATTTCTTCTGAGGCAAAACCTGCTGTCGCGCGATGATTCAGCCTAGCCACCCTATAAATATATTCCCTGTACGCTACCAGCATCCATATACTGTCGTTCTTCAGTCCAATTTCGCGTAGTCTCTCTAACCATTGTTCATCTTCCGTGGAAGCAGCAACTGGAAAACTACTTTTTCTCATTTGCCGTGAAATAGTCGAAGATTTTGTACTTCCGGTTAGTTGGTTTGGTTTGTTCGAATCGATTTTCCAAAATAAGGACTTTTGCGCTTTTGAAGCCCAGGTTAGAGCGCGATTATATATTGCCCTTGAAAGTGGCGGTTTCGCATTGTTAATTAGGCTAGCATCCGAGAAATCACTAACTTCACATTCCAAATAGGGTTTCAAGATTGGAAGATACATGCAATATAGTTGAGCTGGAGTTAGCCATCGAGTGACTGACGAAAAGAAAACAAACGTTGAATTCCGTATCCAAGTGTTTGGATGAATTGTAAATTTTGCACATATTTTCAACAGTTCCCACGTGCATGAAGCCCTTATTAATCCCAAATCTGATAATGCTGTAAAGGCTTGAAGTACCTTCTCAACGACAAATTCTTCAGGATCTGCCAAAGTTTGTATCATCAAGGGTATGATGTATTGCTCAAGGCTCAGAACGCCAACATATGGAGCTAATCCTACAATACTCTCGAACAGCTGGATGCGTAGAAATGAATCTCGATCATTTAAGTAGGTGATTAAATGGCTCAGAATCACGTCGTTCGTTTTCTGCTTCCCAAAGAACATGCAAAGCGGAACCAAGTTCTTCAACAGAGCTCTTCTAACGGCAGAAGAGCTGTCAGTTAAGAGATTTGTAGTATGCTCCTCAACTATGAACGATAGATTCTGCTTCAACGTATCGTATGCGGCAGTATCGGTTGAAACACCATTTTCAGTTTCTGGATCCTCTGCTTCCATTATTCCGGTAGTCCTCAGAACTTGGCCCATATCCAAAAATCTAGACGCCGTTTGGGCTAGTGAAGATATACATGAAGCGTATGCTGCACGAACAACCACTGATTTTCTGCTCAGAAGGTATGATAATCTAGGGAAGATATATTCTGGAAAGATATTTCCGTTGACCGGCGTTATTGCACCAACTAAATCTAGCAAATGTGCCAAATTTCTGAGGGCAGCAACTTGGACCGTTTCGCATGGATCGTCGAGAAGAAACATTAAATAGGACAAGCATCTGTCCAATTTTGCTTCGTCATGAATGCGCTCACCAAATGCTAATAATAATTCACACCCTCTTATTCTTGCAGTTGATCTTGAAGTATTCCGAATTGCAGAGCAGACGACGGCAACCATAATCAAGGCTCCGTCATCGTAAGTTGGCGAAAGCTTGCGCAAAGTAGGAATCCAATGCGGCATAGATGGCAGATCAAGACACACAGGAATGAAGTTGCTCCCCACTTTGGTACAGGCATTAATCTTTTCAGAATCTTCATGTTCCTGTTTTGCACTATCATAGAATCCCAGAGCCTTTGAGATTTTGTGAAAATCATTCCAAACCATATCAACCCTTTGATCAGATTCTATCTGCTTTAGCCTTTCTGTGCCAGACAACGTTTGAGTAGGCGTTCCGACTAAGGTATCGAGATAATTATGCAAAAAGGTGTAAAAGTACTCAGGGAATACACGATTCTTGTACTTCTCAAGGTATTCACTTGCTGATAGCCTTTCATTGGGATCCAAACTTATCATAGATTGCACCATTTCGCGTACCACTATATCCTCAATATCGTTCAAGTTTGGAGAGTATCCGCCTTTCTTGTACTTATAGAGCTGGGCCAGAGTAAATATCGGAGATCCTTCTAAAAACAGTTCGGCTACCACGCATCCCAGGGAAAATATATCCATAGCCCTTGTTAACTTTCCCTGATTAATTTCGCCTTCCCCATGTGGGAGAAACCGCTCTGGAGCCACATAGCAGGTTCTACGCTGAGAGGTATCAAAGAAGAACGAGAATGAGGCGGGATCATTTTCAGGGAGATATGCAGGTTTATATGGAGCAAAGTCTGAGAGATAGATCCAATTCCAAGAGGTGACCAGTATATTCTCCGATTTGATATCTCCGTGGCAAACTTGGTTGTTGTGACAGTGTTCTAGCCCCTTTAACATTTGGTAGGTGATCCATAATTTCTCAATATTTTCTAGGAACGGTCGAGTACTAATTCTGTCATACAGGTTGGAGCGAAAATGTTGTCGAACAAGATATCCTGCACGTTCAGTGTTCAGTATTCTACAATATGGCATAACATTCGGAGCTGTGGCAAGAACTTCTTTTTGGCCTGCAGAATTGATTAGTACCTTCTAAATGGCAAACCACAAACCTTTACTTACGCTTCAACTCATCTTCTATAGTTGTCAAATCAATCTGCGTTGATGGTTTGATAAATACCTTCACTATCACTAGACCATCTGAATGCAACCCCTTTAACGTTTTTAGGAACCTGGCATTGCCAATGTTCTTCTCATACTGTATGTCGCCTAACTCCGAAAAATAGGCCTCAATAGCAATTGTAGACGCGGGAGGAGCTATTAATGACAGCTGACCACCCATCCCTATTGTTATGTAAACCAGAGGTTATGCATATATGGGATCAATAATGATCGACTATCTATCTTAGGTGTTGGGAGAAGGGCCATGCATGCGGGATCAACAGAGTCCAAAGGGAATACTCCCATCACTCATACTAACGCCATTGCAGGTTGATTTAACAACAAAACAACGTATAAAGTCTAGGCGATAGGTAGTATAGCTGTTTTCTGTGTTCGACTTCTACGCCCAATGTTCTGAAATCATTTAAAAATTTCAAGTAATGCTTTAAGACACGCGGTTGATAATTCTGGTCGAAATTGATAGCTTTACAAAAAGGAGAAAGTACAGTTAAAAGAGCAGTAGGATTTTCGAGTGGCCCAGGTATGGTAATTTTCTTTCTTTTCTTTTTTGGGCTTGTCTGCTGTTTGTTACATCAACTGGATGTTGGCTATTCGTGATTGTGATGGTCATAATTGGGCAGTTTGTTCTATTGTTTACAAGAGTTTTGCTAGAGCTTGATAGAAGTTTGTGTCTGTGGAGTTGCACGAAATTTCTTCGAGCGAACCTCATCTCTAAATGATTTTATCTCATCGCAAAGAGAATAAGTAAAGTCATATTTTTGGCTGTAGAACTCAAAGTTGAAATCGAAGGGGACCTCACAGACTGGTTCTTCTTCCGGATTATGAAAGCTGGCAAGAAATTTGTGCTCCAGGGCATCAAGAGCCGTAAAACGTGTATATCTGTCGTAGTCAAGCAAGTGACTGATTAAGTCTAATGCGGCAGATGATGCCTTGGGATAGAGTTCCCTAAGACTGATGGTTTGTCCCCGTTTTCCGCATTGTCTCAGGTAATCCCATACCTGCCATGTTAGTTTAGTCTTTCTTTTTTTTTTTTTTTCTTTTTTTTTTTCTTTTTTGCTTACCCGTTCATCAGATACTGAAAGAATCATGTCTTTTGGAGGGAGACCAAGGACGCTAATAATTGCCGAAAGCTGCTTCTCACGGTTATCTCCTTTAAAAATGGGGCGCCTTCCAATGAGTTCACATAGAATACAACCAACTGACCACATATCGACTAAATATGCCCATGATTAGTAAAATGTTGTCTATACTTAACTACCTCTGGTGAAGCACGGTCTGCAGTCGGCAGTTTTCTTACTAGGGGTCTTGGATGCACTTACTCGCCCTAGTGTACGGGTTAGAGAAGAGTATTAATTCTGGAGCTCGATACCACCTTGTTGCGACATAACTAGTCATTTTGACACGCCCATTTACATGCCATTCGTCTTTTACCCCTCGTGCCAATCCAAAGTCACAAATCTTCAACTGTCCTTGCCCATTTACCAGTATGTTGCCTGGCTTTAGATCACGGTGAATCACGTTAGCCGAATGCATGTATTTTACTCCACACAAAAGCTGATATGTGAAGCTTTGAACGTGAACCTCGGATAGTTGAATCGGACCTCGAATAATTCTCGTCAGGTCATAATCCATGAGCTCTTGATAGCAATAAAGTCCATCATACGGCTTTGTTGCAATCATATCTAGGTCTAGGAGGGAGATGATATTTTTATGACCTCTAAAATGCCGCATCAATTTCAGTTCACGAAATGCTCGTCGAACCATTACTGGGTTTTGAAAAATATTCATCACCTTTTTGATAGCAATCTGAGGTCCATCTGGCGACCCAATCTCTACTGCAGAACACACTACCCCGTACGTTCCCTTACCAAGTACGCTTGTAATATGATATCGCTTGTCAATTGCAAACCCCACAGCGTCAAATGTGTTTCTTGTTTGAATATCACTCATTGTGCGCTCCACGCCACTTCTTTCTGTGTGGTGACTGTTGTTCTGATGGCAAGCGCTAAGTTGGTAGCAAATCCGTTATTATTCACTTTAGGGTGCCAAAAAGTTGGCAAGACAACGAAGAGTATTGTGTGTCTCTATTAAAGTTTTGTTTACCTACTACCACAAAGTAAATATCTTTCTCCTGAAATTGCGTATTTGATTTTTTGAGAATAGTTTCTCTAGAACGGATTGACAGGTATTGCTTGATAATTGTCGCAGATGAAGGACATTTATGTATCCAATTTCTATCGTATCAATATATAACTTTGCCATAGAATTCTGACTTGCGTGGACTTTGATCCATAGCCAATAGTTCGACCTAAGTGTTCAAAATGGCTCATTAATAGGATTCCTACTCATATCATAGGAATAACTACGCTTATTACCCGAGTTATGGTTATGTAAGCTGTTGTCCAGAACGCGGAAGGAGGCAAATCATATTGGGATCGGATCGGCGTTCTAATCAAGATAACCGGAGACTCCTTTGAAGGTTACGTCAGTTAACGACCATTATTAGAGTCCGTCTTCTTTTTTCCTTCCCACATATCAGTTTGTAAGATATGAGTGTGGTTGTTCCAATAAGCTCAGTTAGACCTTTTTTACGCTCTGGGAGATATATTGGGCTCCTCCACTTCATTTCAGATAAGAGATCGTATCATGCACACGACACACCAGCGTGGCCACGAAGCGGCAACCCCACACCATATGAGATATTTGGTCTAAGCAAACACACATTTAGCAAACGAGACCTCAAGGCTGCTTATGTCAGATTGGCCAAGGTGTATCATCCAGATTCCAACGGACCTTCAGTAGCAGCGTCCAAGCTTTCCAGGGACGTAAAATTAGACCGATTTAAGAAGATTGTAGCGGCATATAATACGCTAAGGGATGACGAAAAGAGACGCGCATATGATTTGAGCATACACAGGGCACATACATACCGTCCAAGGCACCATAATCGATATCATGATATGGCATACGATTTCTATGACGAGGGCGAGTTTCAGCGAAGGAGCCAGCAAAGGAGTGCAGAATTCGATGCAAAATTGAATGAAAACCGGAAAAAGCTTACATTATTAGTGGCTCTGGCTACTATACTTTGTGCCATCATCCAAATCAAGACAGTTACGAAAGTGTCTGAAAAATACATTGACGAGCAAAGAGAATATACATTCCGAACTCAGTTGGATGAGCTTAATGCAAAAACCAATTACGGAATGGGCAGTTTACAAGATCAGAGAGTTGCTCGCTTTTTGACCACAAGGCAAACTGGCGGTTATTATAACCCCTATAAAGCAGACCCTCACGCTCCGATAGCAGCTTTGCCGCCTCCAACCAGATCAAAGCCCCAGTCGGAATCCTAGGTAGTATAAAGCTCCTATGCGTAGGGAACTTGCAAAGTGGTGCTTACATTTTGTGTTGACAACGCCCAATATCGCGCTTGTTACCACAATCCATTAGTCGAGGAGCTTCTTGAGAGCGACAAGGCCAGACTCAGTTTGGCGAAGAATTTATTATAAACGCTTTATACTTCCAGCTTCTATATCTCTATAACTAAATCAAGAGCCAAATATCCTTCGCTGAACGTCACCTACAAGTATTCGTGGGGAAAACAAACTAACAAGAAATTCAGCTTGCCTTTAGCCAAGTTCAACTTAAAAGCTAGTTGTACCCCTTCATCTAACGTTCTTTGGAGAGCCTTACCTCTAATTGATAACGCTATGATATCAGCTTGTACCTGTGGTATTCGCAGGCGTCGAATAGGTGAGCCAAGTTTAGCCGCCGCACATGAGATAGGAGGAGACACATCGGAGGTCCGAAAGCATGGTTGGTCTGTGTTTTTTAGCTGCCCGAGCAAGGAGTTATACTTACAACCGCCAAAGTGGCTGAAATAAAGATGGACTTTACGAAAAAGGAGACTGTGCTTGAACTGAATAACATTCGTGAGAGCTTGATCCGAATGGAGGACACTATCGTTTTTGATTTGATTGAGCGAGCTCAATTCTATCAGCAGAGTCCCATTTATGATGCTTCCAAGCTGGCGGTGCCGGGATTTGATGGCTGTTTCCTAGACTGGGTGATTTTGCAAACTGAAAAGGTACACAGTAAGATTCGACGCTATGAAGCTACCGACGAGATAGCATTTTTCCCGGACGAGTTGGAGCCGACAATTCTTCCGGCGATGGAACTCCCTCAAGTTCTAGCTCCCTATCACAAGGAGATCAACGTGAATGATGAGATTAAAAAATACTATATAGAGAAGATTGTTCCAGCAGTTGCAGCATCTTCCGGAGATCAGCCAGAAAATCATGGTAGCGTGGCCATTACCGATTTGGAATGTCTTCAGGCCATTTCTCGCCGTATCCACTTTGGCAAGTTCGTGGCGGAATCGAAGTATCAGAGTGAACCGGAAAAGTTTAAAAAACTCATCGAAGCTCGCGATGCCAAAGGAATTGACGATGCGATTACGAACGCAGCTGTAGAAAAGAAGGTGCTCGAACGAATCGCGTCAAAAACGGATACCTATTCAGGACCAGTCCTCCGATGGAGCCAAAAGGTCCAAGGCCAATTAACTGGCGACATTGTCACAAGTATTTATAAGGAATTAATCATCCCTATGACCAAGAAGGTAGAGGTCGACTACCTTCTCAGACGTCTCGAATAGATCTAATACACTAATATTGGTTCTCAGTATATGCGACATAGATGGACGGTTAGAAACATGAACTAAGTTAGGAAAGCGTAGTCTTTTTCTTTTTCTAGAAGACGACGCAAAAGAAGATAAGTTTCATAACCCAATTGGCTCAAGCTAGATAAACAGCGCTTTTTATGGACATTACACACCTCTGTTGAAAAGGCCAAAGATCTATCATGTGGGGAACTAGTACTTTTTTCTTTTAACCAAGGATACTGATGGCGGTTTCAAACGAGTAGAATGTGCAGGCATTGACGATACCCGCTCTGATGATTGTAGGGGCAAACCCACGAACCAATGCCTTTGCACCTTGCTTTTGAATGACTTGTTTAAGACAGTCGAAAGAGCCCTTGTAGACTTGTTGCGACTTGTTGACTTGGTCGGTTTGGAGTCGGGACTTGATCACGTCGATTGGATAGACAGCGAACCACATAGCCCAACCTGCGCCAGCACCATACAGACACAATCGCCAACCAGGGATATCGGCTCGAGTAATATTGTTAGTTTGGATGTCCCGTTTGACCAATGCTTCAAACGTCATAAAATAGGCACCCATTCCGAGACCTTCTCTGACGAGGGTTGGCATAAGCCCTCGGAAGATACCGTGACTAAGTCCACCGCCCTGGTAGAGCTGCTTAGCGCAGTCAATTGGGCCCTTGTACAGTAGCGGTTCCGCCGTCTGCGTCTGGAGTCTAATTCTAATATGTTCAATTGGAGAAGCCAAAAATCCGTTAGCGAGACCTGCAGCTGCACCACAGGTGAAAAACTGTTTGCTGTCTAAAGTTGTGTCCTCGAGACCTTTGCTTCTATTCTGGGCAGTCAAAGTTCGCTTCATATACTCATTAACACCGAATTGGATGGAAACACAAGCACCCACACCGACCAAAGGGGTCAGGGTACCTTTGTAAAACCCGCCAAAGCCTTCATTTCTAATCAGCTTCTTCACCACGTCTATGGCTCCATCGTAGGTGCCCTCTGGAGCACTCTGAAGACGCACCTTTGTCGTATCGAAGGGCTGACCGGATAGCACCTGTGCAATACCTCCGCATGTTCCAGCCAGAACGTCTTTAATGGCCCTATTAGGGTCGTGGTGCTCAGGGAGCTCAACAATATGTGAGTCAAAATCTGCCATGCTCTATATAAATATGGCTCGTGCCTCTTGTGGATTTTTTGGCCTTAATGTAGTAGAAAACTCGATACTCGACCTGAGTAAGGCTTTATTAACGCGGGTTTTTCCACTGAGGGGCACCGAGTCTCGTCGGCCTTAGGCGCCCGGGTTTTTACCGCCCCACCAACCCCCACGCTCTGTTATGCCACATCCTTCCCAACGTTTCTGTTTTTCCCAAGGACCGAGTACGCGTTGGACCCTGTCAATGGCCCTGGAAATGAGTAACCTGTTAATCCAAACTATAGGATGTCGCTGCTCGTTTTGCAAGAAGGCAATTGCACCGTACTCTGTGAATGAGCTTTTAGGAGTATGTGTGGAACTTGACCTGGTGTATGGATGAGAAGTGGATACACTTTGGAAAGCAGATAGAATAGTTTGCCCGGGCGCTCAGGAGGTTTGACGTGCTGGGTTTGTCAAGGGATTCAGGGATTCCCCTCAATTGATGAATATGTTGAACAACTAATTCAGAGGAAGATAGACTTCTCGTTTTGTGAATACATAAAAGGAACCAATTGATACTTTGACAAGTAGATAAGAAAACTAGAAGAGAGCGCTATTACTTACTCATCATATTTGTATTCTCACACAGACCCTTAGATAGAAGCGTGCGAAGAAACCGGCATATGTGCGTAATCGTTTCGAAGCATATGCCCGGTGAAGAACCGTCGGGCCGATCTGACGTTATCGCGAAGCTATCTATCACAAATTATAGTTTAATACCGCCAAAAACGAGGAGCAGACAGAATGCCGTCAACGGAACGAGAGTCCAGTGCGAGTAGTAGTACGCCAGCAAAAGCGGTAGAGTTTAGATGGGCTGCTCTACAACGACAAAAGAACGCCAGTGACGATGAGCCGACAAAAAATCGTGCTATTGATGCAGATGCAGAGTCACCTTCAGGAACTACGCCTGGAAATCTTACTCAGATTGATTTGATGACTGAAGAGACTGATGACGACTATTATGTTCACGATTTTTTTGCAAGAAACAGACAGCGACCTGTGTTGAGGTCATCGTTTCTGAGACCTGGAAGCACCTTTATCGGTTCTCAGCAGTCGGGCCGGTCGACGCATGAGGTCAACGTCGAGATCAAGGCTGTGGATATGGAGAATGCATTTATCTGCGGCTATCTACGTATAGAGGGCCTGACAGAGGACCATCCAACACTAATCACCTACTTTGAAGGAGAAATGATCTCGCCAAAATATTCGTTTTTCACCAGACGAGAAGAATGGGGAGCTAATGCTAAGACGGACATAGCGCATTGGTCAAGATTTGCTCCATGGAGGAGTATTTCAAATCAGGCAAAGAATCCGAATTATGTGCATCACAATTTTGACCAGCAAGAGCATATTTACATGCGATGGAAGGAATGCTTTTTGGTACCCGATTACACGGTCCGTGATATTCACGGAGCATCGTATGCGGGGTTCTATTACATATGCTTTGACCAGCTCAATGGATCAATATCGGGCTTTTATTTCCATCAAAAATCAGACAAGTTCCAGCAACTGGAACTCTCCCATGTTCCCGACTCTGGCCGGTCCGAATGTTACGAATTTAGATGACCAAATAATGTATATGAGCTACCAATGATGACTTCACTTGTAAACACGCCCAGCTACGTTTGACGAGCACCTTCAAAACAACACTTTTCTTTTTTATTGGTGACCAAAAAAGGACAAGCTTCTCTTAATTGTGTTCTGTGATGTGATCAGGATTTACAGTGATTACTTTATCCGGGTTAAGGATGGATAGCGGATCAAACGCCTTTTTCAGCCGCCTCATGGCATCGACCGCAGGGACTCCAACCTCGTGTTCGAGATATCCTTTCTTTCCAATACCGACACCATGTTCCCCGGTACAAGTGCCCTCGGCTTCCAGAGCCCGTTTTACCATTCGGTCAACTACTTCCTCTGTAGTCTTTCGCTGAGTTTTTGGATCATAAACAATAATGGCATGAAAGTTGCCGTCACCGACGTGTCCGACAATAGTGGCGAAAAGTCCGTTCTTAACAATATCATTTTTAGTGTCTGACACAATTTCGGCCATCCGTGACACTGGGACAGCTACATCTGTAGTCCATGCATGGTATCCTTTTGGCTGGCTTTCAATTGCACTCCACAGGGCATGTTTTCGTGCTGACCATAGTTCTTCTCGTTCCTCTGCATCGCGGGCAAAATCAAACTTGATGGAGCCGTGTTCCTTAGAAATTTCGCCAACATGCTTGATTTGATCTTCCACCATGGCCTTTGTTCCTGCAAATTTGAAAAAGAGAGTTGGAGTTTCTGCCCAGGTTCTACCAGTGGTTCCTGCTTTGTTTATAGCACGTAGTTGCTCATCGTCTAAGAGCTCAACGGCACCAACTTGAAGACCACGTTGAACAACTTCTGCAACTACGTTTGCCGCGTCCTTAATAGTGTTAAAAGAGACAACACCCACAGAAAGATTCTTTGGCTTGGGATGAAGCTTGAGGGTTGCCTCAGTTGCAATACCCAAAGTACCCTCGCTACCAATAAACATGCCCGTAAGGTTATATCCCGCAGACGACTTTCGTGGTCGTTGTCGAGTCTTGATCACAGTTCCGTCCGCAAGAACCACAGTAAGATTAAGTACATTGTCCCGCATAGTACCATAACGAGCCGCGTTTGTACCGGAACACGACGTGCCAATCATACCACCGATTTGAGCACCAGGACCAGGATCGGGTCCGAACATGAGATCATAATCCTCCAGGACCTCATTAAGAGGTTCCCATCCAACAGCAGGCTGAACTACACAATCCAAATCTTCCTTGTGAATGGCAAGGATCTTGTCCATTCGGCTAAAATCCAGACAGACACCGCCAAAGGAAGGTGTGAAATGACCCTCCAAAGATGTACCACCAGAAAAAGGAGTCACTGGAACACGGTACTTGTGAGCAATCTTCATAATAGCAGAGACATCCTCAGTAGAGCCCGGATATACAACCATGGATGGTCTCTCGTCATCCTTTGCATGATGCGTCGACCAGTAAGTATCAGAATGATCGTCTAAAGTATCCTTTGACGTCGTGGTGTATTCCTTCCCAATATAATCAACAATTTCCTTGAAAGCTTGCTTTTGCTCAGCAGGTGTACCATATTGCGGAGCACTCAAAGTGGACAGAGGAGATGTTGAGGACTCGGGGAACTGTTCTTTACGCACATCGGTCTGTTCGCCTTGACCTTGCTTCTTTGTCATTAAGAAGGCCGTGGCACCTGCAGCGCCTGCACCAGCTACAAAAAAGCCAATGGATTTACCAGCTCCACTAGTGGAGCTCTTAGCATCCGCACCAAGACTGTAAAGTCTCTTTTGTCCAGCCGTTCGGCCAATCCCACGGGAAACACTCCGTGCAACCGCCAAACGAGAAAATCGGCAAAACATGATACCTAAGGGTTAATGAATTTCGCAGGTAACAGCTGCCTTCTGAATGAAAACTATAGAAGGGCGGACAAATATAAACGATCCGACTGGTAGGGTGTACGTCGCCAATCACTCCGCGTAGAAGGTGACTCACGTGATGTATAGTCACGTGAACCGGGCAATTAGCCGGTCTTGTCGGGTAAATACTCCGACAGCCTTGATCTGCGGCGACGCTTGTCCGCTTGGATCTTTTGGACCGCGAGGCTGATTCCGGGATTTGCTGTCTTTTTACAAAGCGAAAATGTAAAGTGGCATCATGGGTTCGATGAAATAGTTTAATTTTGATGGTGTTAAAATTGGTTAACTTGGACTAGGAGCCGGGGACACTTCTGTACGGCTGGATTGTTGATCAGCCACTTTCTCATGCAGTGGAAAGAGAAAAAAAATTAAAAAAAAAAGAAAAAAAAGAAAAGAAAACTAAAAATTGAAGAACGGGGCATGACAAAAAAATGACCTTGAGGATCCAGCTAGATAGTCCGAGACAGTATTTCAATGCGCCATCAGCCGTACAAAGTATCGTTTGTGCCGGGTGCTTTAAACGACAAGTACGAGTTGTCGTGCGTACGGCTGAAGAGAATCATGCCACCGACATACGACAAAAACGAATGGGGCTATGGGCTAGAGAATATATAAGGACGGTGCGAGGAGATGCTATAGTTGGTAGCAAATTGACATGATGGAAAATAGTAGTAGTAGTAGTACTTTTTCCTTTTGCAGTGGAAGTGCTCTTAATACTAGCCTGGATCAGCCGTTAAATATTGTCGAAAGAGTCTGGGCCAAATATTATACCTGGATGAACAATGACCTGATAGCCACTGGTCTTTTGTTGCTAGTATGGCACGAAGCGTTTTACTTTGGCAGAGCATTTCCGTGGTTGATAATTGACCGGATACCATATTTCAGAAAGTTTAAAATTCAGGACACAAAGGTTCCTACGAATGCAGAATACTGGGAATGCTTCCGGTCAGTGCTGCTAGCACACATGTTTGTGGAGGCAATCCCAATATTTGGCTTTCATCCAATTTGCCAACTTTTCGGCATCGAGTATACACTTCCATTTCCTAACTTGACGACTATCCTGGTACAATTGGGGATATTCTTGGTAATGGAGGATACTTGGCATTATTGGGGGCATCGTGCACTTCATAGCAAGCTGTTATACAAGCGGATCCACAAACAGCATCACAAATATGCGGCACCTTTCGGGCTGACTGCGGAATACGCTCATCCTATTGAGGTTGCATTCACAGGCACCGGGACTGTGGGTAGTCCGCTGCTTCTTAGCTGCTTCACGGAAGTGCACTTGATTACCGTTCTTTGCTGGCTCATGTGCCGTTTGCTGCAGGCAATTGATTCTCACTCAGGCTACGACTTTCCATGGTCATTGCGGCATTTCGTTCCTTTCTGGTCTGGAGCTGAGCACCACGACGAACACCATAAGCATTTTGTTGGCAATTATGCGTCGTCCTTCCGGTGGTGGGACTACTTGATGGGCACCGAAACGAAGAGCACTGCCAACAAGCGCCAACTAAAGGCGAAAAAGGATCAGTAATTTGTGCATCTACTATAACTAGTATTAATACATGTAGGGCGGTAGAAAAGGACAAGGATAGTGCATCGGCCCGACATTCCGATTGTGGGACGTCATCCCTCGCTATTGGACCCTTATCAACTAAACAGGCTTGCAACAATGTAAAAAGATGTTTGATTTCACAAAGCTACCCATAGAGATACAATATGCTGTGCTGGATAGCTGTGACTCTCGGACGATTTGCTCTGTCTTGGCAGTTTCTCGCGGGATGAACAAGCTTGCAGAGGAAATGATGGCACACAGGGTCCAGCAATTCATTGGAGGGTCCGATCAACGGGCACATAATAACAACAACAATCGAGGCGTGCTGATACGTGTGTTCACGCCCGACAACGAGTTGCTCAATAGCCGCAACTACTGGCTGGACACTTGCTATGTGTGCACGGCGGCGAATCAGAGCATCAGTCCTAGCTCAAGCTTTCTTGTTCGATCCTCCAACATCGTCTGTGGAAGGGAGGGGTATGAAACACTTATTGAGATGAGCGAGGACGACGAGTTCACGCAAATCGTGTTTCAGATATCTATTGGGCTCGAAAGATGCCAAAACTTGCCTCTGCCGGTGATTCGCAGAGCTCAGCGAATCCACAAGAGCTGGAGCCCTGGTGAAGAACGGATGATCCATAATAAGGAAATCTCCTACCGGATACGAGTGGATCCACTTTCGACCGGACCTCGACGGAATGAGTTCAATGAGTTGGTTTATCCGTTCAAGGTGACCACCTCTGAAATTGGGTTTAACACAGCTTATCTACTAGATCGACTAGACTTTGTCAGCGAATCGTCAACAATCTTTTCTTCGACCGGCGGCCGGTTCATCCGGCCGGTGGCAGATGTGAATATCAGTTGAAGTATACTATAGACTAATGGATACTGGAGTCAGCCTTTGGTTCTACTACTAGGACGCAGAGGAAGTTTACAAAAGCGGAATAAAGCAAACATTATAGTAAGGGTTTGTGGGGTAACGTGGGCGCATAGTTATAATAATATTAATGACTTGCAGATAGCATGCATGGACACAATAGCTGGGGCGTAAAGCAACACGAGGTATGCATGTACCCGCCCGTATCAAAGAAGTGCAGATGCTGGTACACAGCCATAGACGCATTTAGAGGGTACTTAGATTTGAAAAATAACAAACGATAAAAAAAAAAAAAAAAAAAAAAAAGGTGTGCCGTTGGACAGACAAGACGTTGGGGAAAAAAATTACTCAGTTGAAACACAAAATATAAGCCGTCTAGTTCTAAAGCGATGATCGTGAGTTAGGCTATCGCTTCCCAAGTGGGAATAATAATTGGATACCCTACCACAGGCGTGGAAATAGGTTTGTGCGCCCAAAGACCAGCCCTTGTCCCTGATGAGGAAAATGATAATGGCGATGTCTTCGGCGCCCCTGATCAAGATGTGGCCGCCCCCATCGAAGCTTCTTCGGCCGCCCTAGAAGCAACGTCTATCTCGATCTCCCGCCTCGACTGATTCAGGAACAAAAGGGCTTTTGTAAATAATTATTGCGGCGCAAGCCGCACGCGCATACGCGCAGGTTTGTTTGTGACGGTCATAATTATTTCCTAAAGCGGTCAAACTTGATACAAAAATAAACGGCCAGGCCATGGCCCTGGAACGTGGCGAGGGAGATAAACAAAGGCGAGGACCCGCCGAAGAGGAGCCCGCACAAGGGCAGACGAGCCATGCACAGACAGAGAGGCTGCACGCCGCCTTTTGCTATTACATCACGCCCGGCCATTGTGACGGGCTTAGACAAGGGTTTGGCCATTGAGATGCACTCGATCTCACATAAAGGCAAGCGCAAAAAAAGCAATCATCGTCATCGCCGGTTTCGGCAAGTGATCCGCACCATCCCATCGATGACAGGACAAGGATCCATTTTGTATATATATAAACAGTGCTTGGTCCACCCTTTTATCTCATCATCATGGGTTCAGTGATAAAGGTCAAAGCGAATACTCTGGTGGTGCTCAACGTACCCCCGTCGGTGGACTACACAGATAACAGTCCGTACTCAGTCGACGACGACGACGACGACAGCCTGTGCTTCGACGACATGGACGAAGCTGAGGAGGAGAAGATCGATATTCTAAACAACTATACTACCCAGGCCCGACGGTCGCTGGTCAAATCGCAGTCAGTGCATCACAACCTTCAGAGCCATTCGCCGCCCCAATCTCAGCCGAGCATTCCGCGGTATTCGTCGTTCAACATGCGCCGAACATCTCCAACCTCGCAATACCATCTACCACGACACGCAGGCATCTATAATCCGTCGCCGCCGCCGTTGTCCCCGCGAAGGTTTGTGTACCCATCTCGGAAGGAAACCGTCCTACCCAGCAACCTGCGAGTCTAACTTATAACACGTGCATCTATTTATATCGTCTGTCTTAATGTGTAATATAATTTATTTGTCTACTGTCTTGCTTTACTGTTCCTTTTTCTCCGTACCCTTTCAGCACCAAGGCATATCGAAAAACACTCCTTCGAGCAATAGACCTATCGGTTGCTCTCACATGAGCCACTTGCGAGTCACGGCACATGACTGACGGTTAATATTCACCCCCTGGCTTGGAAAGAAAATTCTTCTTTGTGGAGAGATGTCTCAGAGCGGGTGATCGGCGACGAAGGCTACAGACGGGCAACTTCCGAAGCCGATCCCCGGCTATTGAAAATGCCTTGCAGCCGTTGCATAGCCGCCATGGGTTAGATGTGCGTTCTTAATTAGACAAGGAACCAATGCACACCTCTCTCTGTCGCCGGTGTAGGGGAAGGAGACCTGATTGACGCCGACTCGGGATTCGACCCGTCGTTTTTGGTCAGTAAACAAAAACAAGTAGTCACCTGACCGACAACTTCCTCATCAACCCTTAGATATGGAAAGTGTTTTATATACAACTGAGGTACGTCATAGTGTTCTTGTGTAGATGTAGATCGCTGTGCGGTGGTGGAGGACGATTGGACTGGTTTTCCGGTTGGACTCGTTTTCCGGAGTACAAAAAAAAAAAAAAAAAAAAAAAAAAGGGAGACCTTGCGGCACCCCCAAATATGAACAGTGTCCATGAGAATTGGAGCCCAACTAGGGCTTGTAGACGAGAAGCTATATTGTGTCTTCAGACGAGACGGAGACGGCCCGCCGGTTCCGAGGTTGACGCGTAAATAACTGCCACTACCGCGACGCGTCGGACGACAGTAATGAGGGTGCTATGTGTGGCGGAAAAGCCATCAATTGCAAAGGCAGTCGCTCAGGCCCTTGGAGGCGGCAGTGTTCGACGTCGGGATATACAGGGAGAGCGGTATGTGAAGAACTATGATATCAATTTCAATTTTCCGATCTGGGGGCCCAGCGACGTGACGGTGACGTCGGTGTCTGGCCATTTGATGGAGCTTGATTTCGATGCTTCGTATCGGAATTGGAGAAGCTGTGATCCAGAGGCGCTGTTTGGTGCCAGCCTTGTGACAAGGACGCCGGACCGTTGCAAGAAGATCGTGCAAAACATCGAGACAGAGGCCAGGAGGTCGGACAAGTTATTTATTTGGACGGATTGCGATAGAGAAGGAGAGCATATTGGACATGAGATAGCCTCGGTGGCAAGGAATGGTAACCGAAATTTACGGGATGGAGATATAAAGCGAGCCATATTCAACAACGTAGATCCTGGCCACTTACGGTCGGCAGCCTTACGGCCAGCTGATCTAGATATGAATCAAGTTCATGCGGTTGAAGCCCGTATAGAACTTGACCTACGTACTGGCTCGGTTTTTACCCGTTTCCAGACCCTTCTTCTACAGAGTCGATTACAGGCCTATGAACGCCAGCAAAGCACTGGAGGGGCAACCAACAATAAAAGTAACATCATCGTTTCCTACGGGCCCTGCCAATTCCCAACATTGGGATTTGTGGTCGACAGATATAACAAGGTTCGAAAGTTCGTGCCAGAAGAGTTTTGGTACATTGATCTCACAGTGAAGAAGGAAGACAAAAACGTTAAGTTTGCATGGGAGCGGGGCCATTTATTTGACCGCATGGCAGCCACTCTCCTTTTAGAAGGCTGTTTGGATAATGCCAACCCGAGAATCGGAGCTGTACATGTAAAGGACACTACCAAATACAAGCCATATCCTCTGACGACAGTAGAACTACAGAAAAAGGGCGCACAGTATCTACGCATGTCATCCAAGAAGATAATGGACATTGCCGAACAACTGTATACCAAAGGATACATCTCCTACCCAAGAACTGAGACAGACCAATTCGACGACGCCATCGACCTCCACAAACTTATCCAGAACCAACGCGACAACAGCCAATGGGGTTCCTATGCACAGGCGTAAGTTATCTACATGGTTTCATAACCCACAACAGACAACACAAAAAAAAAAAAAAAAAAAAAAAAAAAAAAAAAAAAAAAAAAAAAAAAAAAAAAAAATAAAAAAAATACGGGCTATGGAGATGGAGTGTTTGAATGAGTACTAAGTTTGAAATTTAGGTTGCTGGACGGAAAGTTTGAAAAGCCTCGTAAGGGAAAGCACAACGATAAGGCGCATCCACCCATCCATCCAATCGCAGGGCTTGGTAACGACTCTGGATTAAAAGCCGAAGACAAGAAGGTCTATGAATTTGTAACACGACGCTTTCTGGCTTGCTGCAGCAAGGACGGGAAAGGACAACAGACGACTGTCAAACTAAATTGGGGTGATGAGCGGTTCAGCTGCAGCGGATTAATTGTCTTAGAAAGAAATTTTCTGGACGTTTACCCATACATTAAATGGGAGTCCAACGAAATCCCACAATTCCAGCAGGGGGAGCTGGTTGTAATTACTCGGGCCTTTTTGAAAGATGGTAAAACAACGGCGCCTAATTACCTTACGGAGCCTGAGCTTATTGCTTTGATGGATGCAAACGGGATTGGTACCGATGCAACGATGGCCGAGCATATCGAGAAGGTGTTGGATAGAGGGTACATTGTCTCACATGCTAGATCAGGAAACCAACTAAAAATCTTAATCCCTTCAAAACTTGGAATGGCCCTAGTCAAAGGTTATGATGAGATTGGCTTTGATTTGTCGTTCACCAAGCCGTTTTTGCGCAAAGATATTGAACGGAAAATGACTAGAGTCTGCCATGGCGAACTGACAAAGGAGCAGCTTATTCGCGATAGCATAGTCACGTATCGCGAACTCTTTGCCCTCACTAAACGAAACCAAGATAAACTGGTGTCAAGCGTAACATTCTACTTCGGGTGACGTAAAAAAAAAAAAAAAAAGCTAAATTTTCTTGCCGGTCGGCTCTTTCAACAAACAATGTTACAGGTTGCTTGAATGATATGAAACGTTGAAGTTTATTTAATATTGCTCAGTGTTGAAGCAAGGAGCACACGAGTGCTTACAAGCCAAACAATCGCTGCCCTAACTGAGGCAAAGGAATAATATAAAAGAACAAAGGGCTAACGTAACTAGCTCAGGGAAAGAGGAAGTCAGGGATACCCATATTTTTCCCTTACTTCTACAGCACCTTCTTTTAACCACTCGTGTTTCATTGGCTTTGCGGAGACATGCTATGGAAGAAAGAGAGATTGAAGCTACTTAAATACTTCAAACTTTCTTGGCCATTTTTTTGTTAGAGCACTTAACAACAATGTCCCTATCCGCCAGTGAAGACTCGTCAAATAAAGAGAATCCACAAAGCCCCATCTCACCTATTTCGCCCCAGTTTACTGGCCAGAGGACTGGGGAAGAAAGCGAGGCATTGCGAGAACTCAAGGACCAGATGGATAGTTTATTTAACAATTGGAAGAGCTCAAACGCAAAGCAGTTAAAGGAATTGTCCAAGATAAACGTCAAGGCTGCCAGTTTAGAGGAAAAAGAAAGAGATGAGCTGCAACGATATAAGCTTGGCATTGTTGAAAAATGCAATGAAAAGTCATGGATTACAGAATGTCTGAATGATCGAATAAAATGGTCTAGTGAATTGGAACAC
>JAJMBO010000011.1:47132-96053 GCA_030585065.1 Blastobotrys persicus
TTTTTTTTTTTTTTTTTTTTTTTTTTTTTTTTTTTTTTGTACCAACACGAGTTCGATGTGAGTGCAGGTCTAAGCATAATCTGATACAAATTCTTATTTAGAAAGTCGTAAGGAATTATATATTATGCATGTCTATGGTCTTGACGAGATTAGGGTTAAGAGAAACAGACTAACGGTATTCCAACGGAGGTACCAACTCTGGTATTCTTCCCAGCGTAAACCGGTCCGCCTTAAACTCGTTCTGAATGCCTTCTGGAATGTCGCTTAGTTGAGGTGGTGGATCTTCGTTAGCTCCTTGAATAAGCGGCTTGAACGTCCCACTTAGGTCATTATTACCAAAACCCGAGGATGAATCTAATCCTGTAGTATTTCCCGTGCTCGCCGAGCCAGAAGAACTACTGCCGAAGTTTGTTGCAATGGAACCGAAAGCGCTACCACCGCTGTTGACCGTGCTCCCAGCCCCGAACGCATTGCCTGAGTTTGAACCAAAAGCACTAACTCCAGTATTGGATCCAAACGCATTATTACTAGAAGTAGTACCAAATGCGCTAGCAACATTAGAGCCGAATGGATTAGCCATTGTATTACCTCCAGTACCAAATGGACTAGGTTTATTTTCGTTATTATTGCCCAAAGTGTTGCTGCTGGCACCAAATGGATTAGAACTGTCGGCATTACTTCCAAATGCATTCTTAGTAGTACTACCACCAAATGGCCCATTGTCAGCACCACCGAATGAAGTGTTTGAGCCAAACGTACTATTATTACTGGCCCCAAATGCAGAGCCTGTGGGAGCGCTCGTTGCACCAAAAGCACTATTGTTTGTATTATTAGTAGTATCGTTGGATAGAGCAGAGAACTGATTTGTTGTGGTCTGGGTATTGCCCCCACTAAATGAACCAAACGGCCTAGCGGTACCACCTGTACCAAATCCATGTTGGCCAAATGCCGTGCTTCCAAATGCAGATGTGGTCTGTGTAGGCTTTGTGAGACTGCTTGAAGGACTGGAACCAAATCCATGACTCCCAAAGGCTGAACTTGCACCGGAATTAGAAGTTGTGCCAAAGGCACTGGTGGAAGATCCAAAAGCACTAGTGCCACCGTTGCTTCCAAACGAACCAGATCCAGTGCCAAACGCACTAGTTGTTCCGCCACCAAAAGCGCTAGATGTCGAGTTCCCGAATCCACTACCTGCGTTACCAAATGAACCCGATGTCCCCCCGAATGCACTAGATGCACCACCACCAAATGCGCTGTTTCCAAATGCACCACTGCTAGACGCACCACCCCCAAATGCACTACTGCCAAATGCACTACCAGATCCACTCATCGTTTTCGAAGACCCATATGGTTTTGGCGGGTTGGGAGAAGAGTCTCCCAGATCAAGATATTGGGCAGCCCTCTTCGGATCCGACAAAATGAATTGCTGCAGTTCCTGTAGATCTTTCAGGCGCTGGCTCATCTCATTTTCATGCTGTGAAATGGTTCCATTGGCCATGGCATTATAAGCCATTGACCTGACTTCTTCGGGACTCAGATCCTTTCCTGTTATTAAATTATACCTTTTCCCAGGCAGAGAATATGACGAAAACTTCCATTGGGGCAATTCGCCGCCCTCTTTCATGTCATCTTCAATCACCTTGGCTCGATTTTCCCGTGTATTAAGGGGCCGTTCATGTGCAAAACGGCAGCTCCTCCCTTTATTACATCGACCTATACAAATTAGTATGGAATAATCAAAACAGGCTATTGATCCTACCTTGCGCGTAAAACTTGCATGGCGTGGGCACCATAGAATCGCCCATATTACCTGATCCACTCGCTTTTATCTTCGCTCCTTCTACATTTTAATCAGGTCTAACTTCGCGAAATATCGGCGGTCCGCCGACGCCAGCCGTTTTTGGTCATTGACTTCAAGTTACAAGTTGGAGGATTGCAAATCGAGGAGGAGTTTATAACAATAGATATAGATATCAATTGGAGTGTTAGATGCCATAGGATTGACGAAATTTATGCTTCTTTGCTTTGGAGACAGGTAAATACATTCAGTACAATACTAAAATTCAGAACAGTAGTAGGGGAAACCGTGAATGAGGCTAGCAGATTATTCTTCAACTAATATGTTTATCCACAATTAGTCGCTATAACTCCAGCAGTAGATATAAAATATGCGTTCACCAAGTACAGCTCCGAGTCCTTAGACGGTTCTGCATTTGCTGTGGCTTGATATGGACTAGCCGATCGGGCCGGTTGTGCAGAGTACAGTTGGTGAGCAGGAGAGAAGGATTAATAACTCCTTGACCAATTGAGGAGAATAGGGAATACAGGACATGAAGCAAGAGAGATACTTCGAAGGAATACATACGTAATCGTGTATGCTTTTAACGGATCAAAATTCAAGCAGCAACAACAGACGATAATGGGGGAGGGGTGCCAAGGGATTGAAAATACACTCTTTACTTTACTACAATCTTTGGATGATGAGGCTGCGCCTGGTGATACAGTAATTTTGAAGACAGGCGACCTGGATAGGGATGTCCTTGCCATTTTGAATATTGCTACAGCCGAGTATACGAAGAGAATATTCAATGATTTTCCGCGAGGATTTAAATTGCAAAAACACTTGTGGCGGCTCATCAGTTCAGTTTTGGTAAGGTACACTGGTAGGATGGAAAAATGTTACAAAAGAGGAGATACATTTGAAATGCAAGTTGCTTTCGATAGACTGGACAAGATTATGAAGTTCGGCAAGAGGTTTTATCGCGAATTTATCAAACGAACTGTGGAGCTAGAAGGAGCTCCTGAGGATATGAAACCGCTATTGGTCCTATTAAAGATCCCGGACGTGGAGGTGCAGCGGCCGTTGGAGTCGGTTGTTTCAAGTATTTATGAATCTGTGTCACATTCATTATGTAGGCTCGGGGACCTGTCCAAAGATCGTGAAACTTTGGCTTACAATCAGAAAATGAAGAAAATTTCTCACGCAAAATTGTATTATCAATGTGCGCTAAATATGAACCCTAAGAGTGGGTTGCCCTGTAACCGGTTGGGCCAGTTAGCACTGAAACAGGCAGATTATTTTTATGCCTTTTACTGGGTTTTAAAATCGCAATCAGTGCAAGAAACGATAGAAAACGCTTCTACTAAGAAAATTGCCATCAGTACCGTTAGGAGAACAGCAATCAGAGTGAAAACTAAGATGGACAAGACAGAATTAGCAAAGTCTCCATTAGGCGATTTTGATGATGCAACTGTGCAATTGGATATAAAACGCGCAGTTTTAACTTTGACATACTCATACACTGGATTGTATCTGTGTGGTCCCGATTATTATCGTGAACACCAAGGGACAACGCATCAGTGGACTCTAAACTATGTTATTGCTGAGTTTAAAACTATATTCTCTGCCCAATCCACCAAAATCCCGTCCTCTTTGCTTGTGGAACTGAGCATGATTGGACCAATGCTAATCCAACACACTGACGATGTTATCGTCCAACGAGAGGTTTTTGGTCTAACAATTGAATTACTTAGTGTATTGTTGGAAATTGGCATATTATCATTCGAGAAATATGGCCATCGTTCTAAAAAAACAATTCCAGTTCATTTAAGGCCGATTCTAGCAGCGTTGCGAGTTTACTTTGACTGGCTACCTAAGCACATTATGCGTGACGATATCAACTATTGGGAATCTTACTGTAGCTTTTTTATGCTACTCTTTCGGTTTGTCGAATTATTACGTCAAGTGTATGGGTTTGAATTTGATTGCCTTACTGCAGTCAAGTCACTGCCTGTTCAACGGACCCGAATGCTACTCGAAGAAGAGAAGAAAGTCATTGGAATGACGCCATGGGATGGAGGATTAAGTGACATTCCTAGTGATATGGATGAGAAAGGAGATATCAATGAAGATACTCCTCGTTATCAATGCCAGTGTCTTTTGTTTAGCGCAATTGAATTGGCGCGGACCGAATATACTGCAATTAGGTTTGACCATGCCAAACAGCAATTCACTTATCACGATGAACGTACAACAGATACTTCCGCCGATAACGGATCGGAAACTACAAATACGTCATTGAATGACTCTACTATGGCCACCACATCTTATAAAGACTCCTTGTCTGATGGCGATGATGACGAAGTGGTTTTTAAGGGCAGGCGTATTACAGCGAATTGAATCCGCTCGAGGTTATTATCTGCACACGTAATGCATTTCCAGAACATGCTGTTTCCATTTCCCATTTGCCATCTCTTTTTTTTGTTGTTTTTTTTTTTTTTTTTTGGAAATCAAGGGATGGTAACAATCAACGCATATTCTGAAGCCAATGAGACGTTAGCAAACGGACGTACCCAGCCACAAATGAGAAAATAAATATATAAGAAACCAACAGTCATGATCGAGCAAGTATATAATATAGATGTCATTAATGGTGACCCTTAAAAAGTTGCATGGCTCGTTGCAGTAAGGTCTGTTTTTCTGCCTCACGTGCAGCTTGAACGTTTCCATAGCCCCCTCGACCAAATGCAGGGTTACTTCGACTAGGCTCGATAATCCTATCGTCTTGATCCACATCCTGTGCCATACGCGTTTGTTCTTGATCTGTGTTCTGTCGCATGTTGCCGGCACCACCACGTCCAGTAGTATACACCTCTTGAGTTATTTTGGGGTAGTCATTCCCAGGTTCACCCTCCTGTGGCTCTGGCGTTTCTCGGCCTTGCGCTATATTGCCAGCGCCCCCTCTTCCAGTAGAATAGTAGGGCATATTGGCCTCGTGGTTCTTTAACGAAGTTAGCTGCCAATAGATAAATTAGTGATGGTAGCATTCGGCCCGGTGGGAGTACTGATAACGGCTGATAACAACTGATAATTATGCAGTTCTCGCGAATGCCGAGCCATTGGATTGTGAAACAGATTTTATAAACTTAGGCATGATTATTTAAGGGATTATAGAAACCGAATTCCCTACACAGGGGCATTATGCTGACATTTCTCCTGTACACACTTCAGAAGACGTTGCTCAAGAGAAAAGAGCTTATGATGCTCAGGCTTTATGTCCGACGATGCTTCGCTAAGAAAGAATTTTGTGAGCATTCTACTCACAATGGAATTACCCCGAGGACGGACGAGAGTGTTATAAAACTGTTCATCCCTAGATTTAACGCACTCATCAATGTTTTCGAGGTCGAGCTCTTGGTCCCTAAAATGAAGCTCAAAGTAGCCAGTTTCTTCGTTTTTTTCTAAACTTGTCTGGTCACCACAACAGTATAAAATCATGAACTCGTCAGACCAGTATGGAGGACTGTCAGAGAATGTGATCTGACTCTGCTCGCGGTCGTAGAAAGCGACAAAAATCTGATAAGTTTTCTCCTCTTCGGGAAGGTCATCAGAGCTTTCAGCTACTTTGGGTCGGAAGCTGGGATCAATGCATTTCCTGAATTCTGAATCAAGAAGTCCGTAGAAAAATGACGCCTTTTTGGCTGTTGTATGATCTGAAGGGATGAAACCATAATTGAAAAGAAACTCTCCCGATCCCGTGTTGGGGCCGTAATTGATGGTGATTTCGGTGTCCTTTTCCAGGTCCTTCACCGCAACAAGCTCGATACCACCAGATCCATCTGTAGCTACTCGATATAATGCATTGGCATCGCTGTCGTGGTTGCAAAGGTCCACGACCGGCACCATGGCTAGAGACAGCTCCTGTTCGTCTTGATCAGGATAGGCAATGGCTCGAGAGGCAATCCACTCTTCCACCAAAATCCAGTCGTTGAAGGTGACCTCAAAATCTACCTCTTTCAACTCTTTCGCTAATGGCCCCTCGCTGACAAAGTCTTTTATCTGTTGCCTTAGCCCTTCGTTGGAAAAAAGCCCCTTATATTGAACCGCCAACACATGCTTTTTGGCCACTGTTGCTTCAAATATACTCGTATGCTCCAAAGTCTGGATGTCATGGTCCTCCCACGTAAATGGCAGCCCAATTTCACGACCAGGAGGCATGCTTTGCACCCAGCCAGCGAATTGCTTATCCGGAGTACCACGACGAATTTCCAAAATCTGAAATAACAGAAACCGGGCAATTATCTTCCTAGGGCTGAGCTCAATTCCTCTCGTTTCCTCTCCCCTATCAGAAGTGCACAGAAGCTTCTTTAACAATGGCTTTTCTGCGGCAATCTCCACCACCCGTTTGGCATCCACCACCATTTCTTTCGGCACTTTGACCAAAACTTCCTCCGCAGTAGTACTATCTGTAGCAACAAGTCCTTGCCCACGCTGAACCTTTGAGGATTTGCACCCTGCCAGCTCAATGCCGCTGTTCTCAACCCAATTCTCTGTTGCCATTGTGTCTGTTATTACTATAAACGAGTAATAGCAGCAGACAAAGTAACTGCTGAAACATCTGCATCGGACCGGTAGCACTGCAGCGCGTCCGAATCTCAAGGTCCTGAGGGCATTCCAGGATTTTTAATCTCTAGATTTATTTTATTGTGAAAGAAACGGCTTTGCCTTCTTCAGTTGAATTGGTTTCATCTTATTCTGGAGTACTGGAGGCAGTTGCTCTCCGAATTCGTTAATAAGAGCCCCCTGTATCTATATTTTTTCTTCCTTTCTTTCCCCAAATACTACATAAAACAACAAGTGCTACGCCTTTCAATAATGAGAGTAGTTAGAGTACGCATCGCTCGACCGCAAGCTATCGAACAGTTAAATGTAACAATCAACTATTCTTTCTCTACGGGTGGGTTAGGGTTCAGTACCTTGGCCGTTGTCAGGGTAACCGAACTGAAGTTGCAAATGAAGGGAGACGAGAAAATTGCAACTTTTCATTGAAGTAAAAACGAAGGACAAGCGCAATGTCGAACTGGGGTGAGTGATGCGGATCAAAGGAGTTGGATCAGGGTTTTTAACAGAAAAATAACTAGACGACGAAGATTTTGATGTTCCTGTGACCCGAAACGATTTTGATGACGAGGAGGAAGATGGAGTGTTAGATTCATGGGAAGCTGGTGACAGCGATGACGAAAAGCCAGCTGCCCCAAAGGCTCCAACAAAGAAGAAGATGAGCATTCAGCAGAAAATTGCCGAAAGGGAAAGAAAGGAGAAAGAGGAGCGTGATAGACTAGCCATGGAAAACAAAGCTCCCGAAGACAGTGAGGCGAAGAAGCAGCGGGAACAAAAGGCACAGGTCGACAGCGATTTGAATAATGCCGCTGCGCTGTTTGGAGAAGTGAATTTGCATCCAAGGGCTAAAGCAGGTTCAGCTGATACCTCGGCCGCAGAAGCGGGTCCAACCAAGCTGTCCGATCTCGCCATCTTCAGGCCATCCAATAAGCAGGAGTTTGATAATCTAAGGAAGACTCTCGCACCATTGCTCAACGAACTTGCTGAGAAGTCTAGTCTGCAGTATGGTAACTTTGTTGTTGAACTGGCACGAGATTTGGCTAAAGCACTGAGCAGAGACCAGATCTCAAAGATGAATAGCACTTTGAACGCGGTGGCCATGGAAAAGCAGCGCGAAGAACGTGCTAACAGGGGAAAGAAGAAGAAGCCTGTGGCTAAGGCAGCTTCCCTTAAGATCGACGAAAGCAAGGATACTACTAATTACGAAGACTTTGATGAAGACGTCGACTTTATGTAACTCAAGTTCTACAGTTATTACGCAGGCGAGAATGGCTAATGGGTTACTACAACCCACTGGTCGTGGTTAATTGAATATCCAGATTCAACCTCTGATGTATAATGCTGTCGAGAATATACTATCATTAAAAACCTCGCATTATCGTGCCCTATTAGTGCGCTAATTTCTTCAGAAACTATTATTTGTAGAATCAATGTCAATAGTAGCCCATAGAGCTCGACAGTATGGCTACATACGCGAACACTAGTCAGTGCGGCGATTTTAAACGTATTGGGAGAACGAGTACGATCAGGGACACAATGATCTGTATTGAATGCACGCAGCCAGTGGATAGTCTTTATACGCGATATTCACCGACTAATATACGAAGCACAGCTTGTCCTAAGTGTAACAAGTTTGCAGACAAGTACATTGAACATGATGGAGTAATTATAGTGATTGACTTGTTGCTATTAAAGCCTCAAGCATACCGTCATATGGTTTTCAACGTACTCTCCACAGGAGTGGAGGGAGACATTTTGCATGAAAAGACGAAAAGAATGTGGCTGTTGATTACACTCTTTGACGTTTATATGACCTGGGCTAGGGCGGAAAAGTCGCATCCCTCTAGTGAACTGAACCAGTATATTCTTTCCTTGCCGGTTTTAGCTCAATATATCATTTTCTTGGTATATTGCATTGTAGACACAGCCACGACGCATATCACATTCAGGTATTTGGCTAAGAAGCTAGTGGGTTGGAATCGGCCTAACGCGTTATCAACTGCAATTCTGATATCTTCGTCGTCCAAGCTTTTTCCCATTTTGATGCTCATATGGTCTTATGACATTCCTATCGCTGCCACCGCCGTAGGATGGGCTGTCAGCTTCAATGCGATTGAGGTCTTAAACACCATTTTGGGTTGTGGCTACACTAAAGCCGTCGGTATGGCACTTTGTGCAGAAGGTGCCAAGTATTTCATCTGCACTTTTGCGCTCTCTAAGGCAATTCTATGGTTACGAGGTTAATGATAATAATGAATGATATTAATTGTTGAAACAAAAAAAAGAGGAAAACTAGTAATTACAGTGGGCGAAAGATAACTTAAGAACTGTGGCAGGGGTTATTAATGCTACAAATTGTTAATGAATAAATGCTGTAATCGAACTTTACTCCCATTCTTCAAGCCGCATTCTGCGTCTCCTGGTGCCTTCGGAATTGGCCAGAATGACATCGTCACCATCAACACCGATCCACGGCCCGTCTAATGGACAGGTCATATTGGGATTAATATACGTTAGGTTTCTTTCTCTCTGCTCATCAAGTGTGCGACTTTGTGATCGCACCCGACTAACGACTCTGTCTGCAGAGAAAGACACGTCCTCTTCGTCATCGTCGACAGCAGAGCTATCTTCTGGAATAGTCTCAATCGCTCTGAGGGCGATAAAGTTTAGCAACGGAACATAGCTGCGTTCAAAATTGTACCAATAAATGAAAATTGCAAAAGGAAGGGGTGCAAGCATGGTGGAAAGAATATATGCCTTCTGCAAAGCGAGGATTCCAGCCATTGCCAAATGGAATAGTACCAGTCCAAAACAAATCCGTCGAACAATTAGTGGCCAGGCCCGGCCAGTTGAATGCTGCGGGTGAACCATAGAGTACATTAGCTGATACTTGTAAGTGAAATACCCAAACAAAAAGTATAGCATGCCGAATGTGAGGATCTTTGTAGAAATGACACTGTAAAGAAGCACGATTATGAGTATTAAGATTGGCTGTGGTAAATGTATCCCATAATTGAAAATGCCGGGCTTGTACAGCTCCCGATAATCCCTGGGAGATTTACAGTGGAGGGCGAACAAGGGGAACCGTATAACCGATCCAAACTGAAGCAGTCTGAATGGATACATTCCAATACCCTGTAAAATGATAAGATCCACATAGAAAAGAGAAAATTCTCGTAGTTTTTCAGCAAGCTCGTAAGCAAGTTTCGTTGTGTCTTTAAGGAAGGACCAGTAACTGGAGGCAACCGTGAATACCACAAACATGTTGAAAAAAACATAAAAGAAGTTCTTGCTAATCACTGATAGCTCAACTTCCCCATGCGAAACAGACCCTTGAGCATAGGATAGGTAAACATAGATATACGGCATGAGAAAGTTGAGAAGAGTGAATAAAAATGGTGGCAAAATACCCGTGACTAAAGTAGATGCCCAAGGAGAGCGTTCTAGCAAGTCTGCCAACTCTGGCCACACATTTCTTATGCTTTCAATACGCAGAAAAGAAGCAACAGAGGTAACCGGAACCACCATGGCGACACTCAAAATTGCAATCAGCAGAGTGATAGAATAAGTTCGAATGAACCGCTCTTTGGTGCTCATATACAGATTCCTCCAAATGACATCATGCGGTGCTGGCGCAGTATCTGCGAGGATCTTGTGAGGTCGTGGATCTAAAACTGCCTGTGCAGTCATCTGGGCACTAGCTACAGAATCCATGGTAATAAATGCTGACCCCAAAGGTTCAAATTCCTCCTCTAATCGTATCGTTCTAATTTGTTCATCTAAAACTTCCAGGCGATAGGAATATTGATCAATAACGTCTACCTCTTTACCAAACCAGCCAAACAACCCCATACGCTCCGTCGGACGAGAATAGTTTCTTCTCATTGCCCCCAATTGCACTGAGCCACCAGTAGAAGACAACAATCCAGCGGTTTCCTCAGCTTCATCCAAGCTAATTTCAGAAGGCTGCTCTTCGTGATTAATCAGAGATAGCCCATTCTCTGGTGTTTTTGACCAGGTTGGACCCAAATACTCACACCATGCACGTTCCAATTTTTGAATAACCTTGTCCCTTTCGTCGAACAGACGATCAAGGGTTGCCCAGTTCCGGCACAGCTTGATACATCTGACAGTACCAATTCCCAATGATTCGATATGCTCCTTCAACGCATCGTCAGTTCTCAAATCATGAGGAATTCCGGACAAGCGAATTGTCCTGTCAGTTATTGAACTTTGTCGTCCTAAATATTCCTGCCTGATCCGAACAACCTTATTTGTCTGCTGTAAGACGAGATAGGCTGTCAATAGGGTAAATATATATGTGAAGATGACATAAACCCACAAATAGTTCATGAAGTCTTCAGGCTCATGGTCTGATACACCATCATCCCCGACATATCCCAAGTACCTCCTCCATAGCTGGCCAACGAATTTATCATCGTCCTGGTCATATTTTCCCGTATAATACAGTCTAATCGGACTAATAATTGTAACGCCACAGACTGAACAAATAAATAGCAGCTTTATAGCTGTTTTAAAGAATCCCAAAAATACAAACGCATCTAGTCCCGCATGCTCTAATACCTCATCTTCGCTGATATTGTATAATGATAACATCCATCCAAATAGCGAATTCGCCAGTGGAGGGAGGCCCTTCCGCCGAGCCCTCCTAGCAGCGTACAACTTAGGCCATTTGAACCTTAGAACACAAAAACTTAACAAGGCCATAATCCCCAAAGCTGATGCAATTACAATCTGCGTACTCAGAACCCTGGCTGAGGGCTCTTGGGGGTTATACGGCTTGTCCTCATGGCCCATATTTAGTTGGAAACGTACAGCACTGGTACCCCTTAATTCTGAACCCTTGTGCGTTTGGTCCAAACTCTCCCAGATCTTTACCGCCTCGGTTATCGGCGCGGCATGCCGATCAATCTGTAACCTAACCAGTAATTGATAATATCTGGCGTCTCCACAGAAAACTAGACGAACAATCTACGGATTGAATTATTATTGGATATGCTCGACCAAGTTTTTCTATTTCCGCTGGCATCGGCAAGTGGTGCGGAAACCTAGTCGTCAAGCATACTACTATTTGTCATTACAATGAGGAATTAATGCGCGCATGGATGCAATCTGGGGATGCCAAAATAAGAGAGATTACCTTAGATACAGGGTCGTAATCTTATCTGTAGATGATTATGAGGAATTTTCTTTCTATTTGTATTTTGAGACCGACAGCATACTTATGCTAATGGCCGCCGTTCCATTGGCTCTCCCACACGGCAGCTGGGAGCACTAGGCTAATATCAGTTACTAATAACCGGATTATTGTTTACAGATCTCTGAGCCAATTACGAAGGAGGTTGCAGGGGCAATTAAAGAAAAGTAGAAGAACGCTCGAATAGAAAATGAGAGTCTTAGTATAAGGTCAGGTAGTAATAGAATTTAAATATATCACGTGACAAAAGTAGACGCAAAATCAGCCTGCTTCGTTAGTTTACTCAATTCTGAGGATGCAAAAACATGCAATCGGCCCCTCTGCGACAACTACCTGGATTAGATGGACTGAAATAATGACATGCAACACGATATTTGTCGGGGTTGCCCGTATCCTGTCGAACCTGCTGTCGCACATCTCCCTGTCGTGCCCTCATGACATCTTCTGAGACCTTTGGAATAGTATTGCTTTGATTGCTTTGATGAGTGCTGCCGCCTGCGCTATTGCTGATAGCACTTAGCTTGTTCAAAAGCTCCTGAAGTGATTGGTTAACAGGAGCAGTGCTCTGCTGAGGCTGGGATTGTGGCTGTGAAGTCGGAGGCGGAGGCGGAGGAGGTGGGGTCGACCGTTGACTGTCATTATTAGTATTAATATTATTATTATGGTGCCCATTAGATCCTTGGCCGAGAATCTTGTCAATTGCCGATGCGTAATTCGGAACATGCTTAGGTTTGGTCGCGAGGTGTTTGGATATTTGCTGAACTAGTGGGTGTGAACTCAGCGAATTGGCTATTGGTATAATTTTCGGCTCCGCTGCTACTGCGCCTGAAGCCGGAGGCTCTGCAGGCGAGGGGGGAATATCCGCATTCGTAGTATAATAAACCACCAGACTATGAGCTTCTCTCTTCTCTTGAGCGAGAGCTTCAGTTTGAACTGGCTTCTTGGTCCCACCACGCTTAATAGAAACAGCATCCCGGTATTTTTGATTAGGAACCGCAGCCTCAATGTCGATCGGTGGTGGTTCATACCATGGGATTTCTTCGTCTTGTTCCGGATCGTAATTGTGTATGGCTTCATGGTACTCCATTTCTTTTGCATCATTAAAGCTTCTCAGCTTGTGTGGTACTTCAGTTGGGTCAGGAACAAATGTCCTCACCTCTACCAGATCTGTATCATCCTTCCAATGAACCTTCTTTTTTGTTTTTCGTTCGACAGTCGGAGATTCAGATCTGGTATTTTTTGAGTCGGCCACATTGTCGTGGGAAGCTTTCCTTATATTGGCGAGATGTCCCGTTACAGAAAATCCTCCAGATGAAAAGAGCTTCGGCTTTTCTACACCCTTGGGCGCTGGTTCTGTAGCCTCATCGCCAGAAGTCTTCGTTTTAGCCGTTGAGAGTACTGCTGGCTTAGTTTTTTGAGCACTTTGCGCGGTTTGAAGTGATTTAAAAAACCCTGAGCCAGTAGACTGCTGCTGTGACGGTTTTGACGATATATTTGCCATCTTGGACTGAGTGGTACTATTCGTTGATCTCGTCGTCGAATTTTTGGAATCGGCAGGAAGCGCCTTAGATGATGAACTTAACTTCGTACCAACACGCGTACCTTTGAAATCATTAGATGTTTTCGTGGTTGTCGCTGAAGGTTTAGATTTCAGCACTGCTCCCTGTTTTTTACCGGAGTCTGGGTTATTAACAGCCATAGAGGATGCACTGGCGCTGCTACTGCTACTACTACCAGTGGGTGGTCTTTCTGAAATAAGTTTACTCGTTTTCGAGACTACTTTTTGCTCAACAATGTCAGGTGATTCTCCCTTTTGTTCTCTTTCGTCTGATGGAATAGCTGACTTCAATATTTTGGACGCCAGGCTAGCAGTTGACTTCGTACCTTTCTTTTCAAATAACTGTAGAACTTTTGTCAACTTTGCTCGTTCAAACTGTGCAGTGGTAACAGGTATTTGCGCCAATGCAGTCAGCACCGGAGTTTCATCGTAGCGTTTTTTGGAATGTAGAAATGCCAAGTAATTGCGCAGTCGAGCCATTAACTGATCATCCCCTTTAAAGCTCCTCCAGAATGCAGATGTTCCGTGTTGCAGTGCGATACTAAAAGCCTGATGTAGTTCATCTGGGTTATACTGCTCCCATAATGACTTGTCCGCCTGTAGCGCAAGCTTTCGAAATCGGCCAGCTAGGTACTGGGTCTTGTCAGGGAATGCATTGAACAAAGCTGTCACCTTTAACCGCATTGCGTCTGGGGGTGCTAATTCATTAAGCTGAGCGCGAATGGGTTCTGGAAGTAGATGCTCTGCATCAATATCCTCAGTGTTAGAAGTTTGAGCTGCAGGTTGAGGAGTGACCTTAGGTCTCTTCGAATCATTAGTATTGTACAAATCGGAAGATGTATCATCTGTTAATCTATCGTGAGGTCGTTTTATGGGGGGCTGCTGGATAGGAAACTGCTGTCCATGCTGTCCATATTCCAGCAAAGTGCTAAGGAACGGTGAGACATCAGTCGGTAGACCAGGCGGAACTGGGGCGTCATTTGGCTGATAGGAATTCAGAAAACGTTGCAACTGCTGCTTTTGGAGCTGTTGTTCCGGTGTAAGATTTGGAACAGTAGAAGACACTTGTCGTGGTAAGTACTCACTCTCCCCATTTGTTGGAATGCCGATCTGCAAGTGAGCTTGTGTTTGTAGTCCAACGCCCAGATCCGCAGTAACTTCATTCGCTAAATGTCCGTCATTAGTCCTCTTCCTTGACGCTCCAAAGAGTCCATCCTTACCATGAGCAGGTCTAAAACTAGTATTATGTTGTGGAGTCCCACTAATCACAGGAGAACCGTATATGAGTGGCTGCTGGTGTTGCTGTTGTGGTTGAGAGTAAAACATCTGCGGTGAGTTCTGTTGTACCCCTGGATCCATGGCCATTATTCCCTGGAGTTGTTGCGAAGGTGGTGGTTGGCTCTCGCGTGTGGTTTGAGGGAAAACATGTGTGTCGCTGGTGGACAATCCACGCTGCTGTGAGTTATACAGTGTTGGATCCACAGTTAGCCCGTTTGAAGAGGAATTATTATCCATTATATAAGCTACCATTTAAGCAAAGAGAGCCACGGAACAAAATGCGCCACAAATTGTTCGCGTTCCGCTGCCGCTCTCACCAATCCGTGAATACCTCTCACCCCGTACAGTTCAATTGCACACACGTGGGGCGACAAAAGCCTTCTATTCAACACAGTTTCCGCTCTTTTTTATATCAAGAGCGAGACAAATTTACTACTTTCCTGCGTGCGTTCCTTACCGTTACTTTGTGTGCAAGTGCTTGACGGTGTAGTTACTTTGTTCTGAGCACACAAAATAGGTACTTCTCCAATACTCCCTTGTTTGCTGATTGACGACTAAACGCGATTGTTTACCTACAAAGCTCGCACCCTGTGCTGGCGTACAGAGATAGCGAGCAGTGATGCGACCATCCTCCCAATTTGAATGTCGGGTGTAATTTGGATCACGCCCGAGATTATCTGAGGCCGACTTTTCTTCCGGGAAAAATCTGCAACAATTTTCTAATTTTACAGTTATCTATATACCCATTTACAGTAAAATTCTATGTTTTTGGGGAAAGGGCGGATTTTAGGAGCGAGTGTTCTTCTCCAGGCAAATGGTATTAGGCGGTTTAGTAGCTTGAGCCCTTCTCTAGCTAAAATTGGATTCACGAGATTTTCTCCATCGGGCAGAGATAGGCGGAAGTATAAGAAAAATAGATCAGAACTTGATCCTCGAGATGTCAAAAAGCGCTATGCTAAATATGAAGATTACCCCGACCTAAAGCGAAACCGAGTGAAGCATTCCGGCCCTGAAGGTGATGGACTCCGCGGTATGGAGGATTATCCAGTAAATGTTGAGGATTTGAAATATCTCCATTGGACTGATATGTTATCTGATGGCGTCCCATCTTCTGATCCTGGTTTCTCTAATGTTAAGACTGAAGCTTTAGGAGAGCATAAGGTGGTGTTCCAAGTTTTGGTAAACTCTCTCAGATATCAGCGGAACTATCAACAGCTTACCCCAGTTCAAGCGCAAACAGTCTTACCGATTATGCAAAATCATAGCATGATTGTTCGGGCAAAAACAGGAACAGGCAAAACAGCTGCATTCTCTGTCCCTACTATTCATAAGGTAATTGAAGCTAAGCGAGCTAAAGTTGACGGTGTAAAGGCTGTCATTATTTCACCTACGCGAGAGTTGGCCCAGCAGATTAGCGATGAGATATGCCAAATTACGTCTTATGGAGAAATGCGAAAAATTCGCGTCGGCTGTTTTGTTGGCGGCCTGTCCAAGGCTGGACAGATGAAAAACGGATTTGAAGCCCATGGTCCAGTTGACATTGTCGTTGCAACTCCTGGTCGTTTACTGGATTTGTTGCATGAGAGGCATATTCTTAAACATTTCAGCAATGTATCTATCAAAGTGTTGGATGAAGCGGATAGACTTTTGGAAATTGGCTTCAAGGAGACCCTTCATGATATTGATATGATGATGAAAAAGGTCCATAATGAAGAATTTCAAACTTTGTTATTTTCGGCGACTACAGATCGCTCGATGATGAACTTTGCTAAACATGAACTAGGTACTGATGTTAAGATTGTTGATACCGTGGATAAGAATGAACCTCAGGCTCAGGAACTTGTGTCTCAACACACGGTTAAGTGCACTGGGTGGAGTGAAACTTATTTCGCGGCGGCACAGAATGTTGATAGAGGAATCCGTCAAGATACACCTTACAAGGCAATTGTGTTTTTGCCAACTGTGATTTTGGTGAAGCATTTTGGGGAAGTTTTGCGACAGTATGTGCGAGAAACGTTTGGCAATCGAAGCACTGTGCAGGTTATTCATGGGCAGCTTACTCAGGCGCAGCGTCAAAGAGCTGCAGACAAGTTTCGAAGTAGTGACAACGCTGTCTTGGTTACAACCGATGTGGTTGCTAGAGGCATGGATTTTCCTAATGTTACGCATGTTCTTCAAATGGGTGCCATTAGTGATGTGGCGTCCTATATTCACCGAATTGGCAGAACGGCACGAATTGGTCACAGTGGAGAATCTTACCTTTTCTATAGCGATTTGGAATTACCCTTTATCAAAGCGCTACGCAAGAAGAACATCAATATCGAGAAGAATGCCCAATTTTCGCCAGATGATAATGTTGTAAACAAGGTGACGGATATCTGTTTTGATCTTCAGACTAGGTTTGATGAGGATCCTGTTTCCATCTACAATAGTCTCTTTGCCTCTTACATGGGAGCCAAAAAAGAGTATGGATTCATAGGGCGTCACTTCACAAATGAACAAGAAGGATTCGGAACGCTGATTGGTGCACACCCGACTGAATTAAGACCTTTTCTGAAACATGCTTTCCTAAGAAAGGAATTCAAGAATCGAGAAAAGCGAGAAGGAGGACCTAAAACTAAACTATTTTTCCACAAACGTCAGAAGTGGTAATATTGGACGAAGTCAGGCATGGGAAATTTATAACTAACATTTTTGTATATACTTATGTTTTTATTTATTGTCTTGTACATATAATAGTATCGTTGTTTCAATAATTATGGAGTTCTCTTTAAACGTTGGTAAATTCATATAGAGTAAGTATTTTTATCCAATATAACTGTGGATCATCACTTATAAAAAAAAGTTGGCTGTCTAAAGATCTACTGCCTAGGTCTCGTTAATGGACTGAACTTTGCTGGACTACGTAACATATGCCAACATAAAGAACACTGCTGAATGTACAATAAATGAGTGAAAGTTCAAGTCTCCTATAAATTGCGAAGTCTCCATTCAACATATTGTGCATGCATATCGGAGACATTTTTCTACGTCCTCTTTTCTAGCCAATGACTGATTTAACCGTTGGAACCAGCTAGTTCAGAGTTCTCGTAGCGAGCATAGATAAAATAGAAAATTGAAATGACAATAAGAATAAACACATATACAAACATTACACGTTCGGCAAATTTGAGGTTGAAGAGTCGGTAATGTCACCTACCTTGATAACGAATTTTTTCAAAACATTGCAGATCGCTGTCCGAAAGAGGGAGAAGCCAACTGCACAAACCCACTGGTATAGGCCTTCGACAAAACTTGTGGAACCGGAGACGTGAGTTCTATATTGTTGCTCTAGTTCTTTTGAGCTTATATTCAATAAGAGAAAAGTTAGGGCTCAATAAGTCGGTAATACAGCCTATTAGTGACAGGTCGTACCCAATGGGAGCCGTATACGTAGTGGTGCACTTGACCACTACTTGCGATGAGCATGGGGTCTATGTCACTAAGGATTCATCAGAAATTATAGAAATGGCATGGATATTTGTCGACTCTGACACGCTAAATGAGGTGAGTAGTCTTCAGGTTTAACGACAAAGAAAACTAATGAGAGTATCTAGGTCCATCGACGAGCGGTTTTGATTCGTCCGGTGAATACTCCAATCACCTCGTTATGCAGTGAGTAAAGTTTGTTTGGTTGTTTTGGATATGGCAAATTTCTGACCGTATTTTAGCTTCGTTGACTACACTAACTTGGGAGCATGTTCGCAATGCGGGGACATTTTGCGACGCCATTAATGCATTTGATAAGGATATTAATGAACTCATTCTGTCTAAAGGACTGGATTTAACCTTCATTACATTGAGCTCTTGGGATTTTAGGGTACAATTACCACGCGAAGCCCGTGATAAGGGCATCATTCTTCCGGCTTATGTTCAACACCCTAAAATCTTTGACTTAAGAAGCGAATACTCCAGGTGGCAGGGACATCATCCAGAAACTTTGCATTGCAGTCCACAGTCGCTC
Organism: Blastobotrys persicus; assembly: GCA_030585065.1. Taxonomy (NCBI): domain Eukaryota; kingdom Fungi; phylum Ascomycota; class Dipodascomycetes; order Dipodascales; family Trichomonascaceae; genus Blastobotrys; species Blastobotrys persicus. The sequence continues at coordinate 65,590 of JAJMBO010000011.1, forward strand.
TCGGGTATTTGTACTGCTTTAGAGGTACCGGACTCACAGGAGGACAATATGAGTAGTAACCTTCAGTTCCAACAACCTATTCCTCCAACCCTCCGTCCACGGCGTGCCATAGATGAATCAGTTTTGGTTAAAAATATCCTTTTGGCATTGATCAACAAATGTAAACCAGCTGGAAGTCATCCGGATGTTTTGACCAAGCCCATGGACATCGAAGCCGATGTTAGGGCTTTTCTAAGTGAAAAGTCTAAGGTGCTTTATCTTTCAAATTTACCGCATGATACCACTCAAAGTGAATTAGAAAGCTGGTTCACTCAATATGGTGGCAGGCCAATTGCATTCTGGACTTTCCGGACTCCTAATCAGTCTCAGTCAAATGAGTCTGGATTCGCTGTTTTTGCATCTCATGACGAAGCTGCGGAGAGCTTGTCGATGAATGGGCGTGCTTTGAATGATCGCGCAATATCAGTTTCCCCCTCTGGAAACACGGTTTTGGAGCGTGCAAGAAGTATTCTTACCACCTTCCCTCCTAGCAAGAACCGACCAAGGCCGGGCGATTGGAATTGTCCTTCGTGCGGTTTTTCTAATTTCCAGCGAAGAACTGCGTGCTTTCGATGCTCTTATCCGGGAAATTCTAACCTGTCACCAGGGGATTCCGGGTACCAATATCCTTACAATGGATACCAAATGCACGACAACTATAATATGGCTATTTATGGTGCTTCTACTAACACTGGCTATGGTGGTCTTAGAAATGGTCGACAAGTGGGGTCTAGCTCCGTGCCATTTAGGGCTGGAGATTGGAAATGTTCCAAAGAAGGATGCAACTATCACAACTTTGCAAAGAATATCACTTGTTTACGGTGCGGTGCTCCACGATCTACAGCTGCTGTGATAGCGGAGCCGACCAATAATCGCCACCATATGCACCATGCACCACATCATAGTACGAGACAATTTAGCGCTCCACCAACAGTCCATCAACAAACGCTATATCGGAATTCTCCAAAACACTTCTATAACCAACAACAGCCCTATTCAACGTATCAGCAAGCCTCACAAACTGACCCAGCTCAGTCTTCTATGTATAATAACCTCACTTATCTAAATCTGGTATCTGATCAGAAGTAGAGTATATGCAAAGTGATTAACATTGTATTGGCGCACCGTATAACTACCTGCTTACAGGATACTCTTTAACATATTGACTCGAGCTACGTTTTGGACCTGTGCATGCATGCGCTAGCTCGAAATTGTGCTGCGATATGCGTGATGAGTATATTGGAGCATGGGAGATTTCCCCAGTTCATGTAATATATAGAGCACAGAACAGCGTCCATAGAAGGCTTAGGTTGGGTTGGCATTACTTGAGATGGACGGGAAAGCATTTTCGTTCTGTGTATCTAGGGAGGTTGATCTTCCGTTCCGAATAAAAATGTAAGAAAAGAAAAAACAAGTTGTAATTTGGTTTCTGGGATCTAATCATTGTAGCTCATCCCTTGAGGGGGAGAAACCAAAAATACCATCATCAGAATTAATTGAGCATCCTGAAAAGGTGATGATGTCTTCTAGTGTGACGTGAGTAAGAGAGATACTTTTTTGCTTTATGGGTATACTGATTAAAAATTAGGTCAAGCTCTGATTTGATGGTTACGGTACAATTATTTGCTGATAGTAAGCCGTTAACAATTCCCGTTTCCACGTTATACAAGCCTTTTAAAAGCTCCAGAATTTGGAATGAATGGATTACATTACCAATCAAATATTCGGAACTTCCACTATCATCTCAATTGGCGATAACGATATGGGACTTTGCTGGACCAAGGTTTCGCATACCATATGGGGGAACTTCGGTTAAGCTCTTTGAACAATCTGATTGTACATTGAAAAGGGGAAGGCAGAAACTGAAGATTTGGCTGGATCGAGAGGCTGATGGGCTTAGCGATAGCTCAACTGATTCTACACTCCAGTCTATGCATGAGATGGACCGATTGGAGAAGCTGATTAAAAAATTAGAGTCTGGAGATATGATGCGTGTTGAATGGTTGGACAATTTAGTGTTCCGGCAGATCGAACGAATTAACAAGAATCAGGAACCGGAAGAAAACCAGCACTACCTATTTATTGAGTTTGTACAGTTTGATTTCCCCGTGGTGTACAGTGATTTAGAATACCCTTCGACGTCCCCGGTAATTTCTGGAAATCAGCAGTTGCCGATGCCAGTAGCGGCTTTGGAAGATGCTACGGTTGGACATCGACCCAGTGGGATCATACTGGTTAATGATCCCGAACAGACTCGTGAGAATCCAATTGAGTCCAAGTACCGACGACTTATAAGGAGCCATAAATCTGGTCCATTCGATAAGGAGCTTAAACCAAATGCCAAAATTCGAGATGAATTGAACTTGATTATGAACTTTTCTCCTGTTCAGGAGCTGACTGACGACGAGAAGAACTTGCTATGGAAATTTAGATATTATCTGACCCGGCATAAACAAGCTTTGACTAAGTTTCTCAAAGCAATTACTTGGGAAGATCCAATTGAAGCCAAGCAGGCAGTTGAACTGCTACCAAAGTGGGCTGAAATTGATGTCGACGACGCACTAGAGCTTCTGGGACCTACATTCAAAGATGTGACGGTACGCCAGCACGCGGTTGACCGACTGAAAAAGGCGAGTGATCATGAGCTAGAGTTGTATCTGCTGCAACTTGTAGAAGCGCTCAAGTTCGAAGTAAGACCAAAAAAGAGCGGCGGGTTGTCATATTTAGCTCGGTTTCTAATATCAAGAGCGATTAGAAATCCTATACTGGGTAATTATTTTTACTGGTATGTTGCTGTCGATGGACAGGAAAAGGGTCCCAACTCGACCATCTTTAAACCAGTTTTGGAGGGGTTCTTGTCAGCACTTGAAAAGCAAGAAGATGGAGAGGAAAGAACTGCGACTCTAAAAGCGCAGGTGAAATTTATAAACAAACTCCTTGAACTTTCAATCAAAATCAAAACTTCGAAGGATTCTCGTCCTAAGCGAGAAGATCACATGCGTTCTTATTTATCTGATTCGAAGCATGGATTCCTATCGTTTGCGCCTCTGCCACTGCCCCTTGATCCAACTGTTACGGTAGTTGGTTGTATCCCAGAGGAATGCAACGTTTTCAAAAGCAGCCTTTCTCCGCTGAAAATCACGTTCAGGACAGAGTCCGGCGGAAAATATCCTATCATGTTCAAATCTGGAGATGATTTACGTCAGGACCAATTGGTAATTCAAATTATCAATCTTATGGACCAATTGCTCCAAAATGAGAACTTGGATTTAAAGTTGACACCATATCGTATTTTGGCCACTGGTGCAAAAGACGGCGCACTTCAATTTATCCCAAATCAAACGTTGGCACACGTTTTGGCTGAACATCATGGAATTCTCCCCTATCTTCGTCAAAATAACCCAGCAAATAACCAGACAGGCGTAAAACCCGAGGCTATGGATACGTTTGTTAGGTCATGTGCGGGTTATTGTGTCATAACCTATCTTCTGGGTATAGGAGATCGACACTTGGACAACCTTTTGATTTGCCCCGATGGTCATTTCTTCCATGCGGATTTTGGTTACATCCTTGGTCGAGACCCTAAGCCATTTCCTCCAATGATGAAACTGCCTATTCAAGTGATAGAGGGAATGGGAGGCGCATCATCCGAAAACTATGACAAGTTTAGGAATTACTGTTTCACGGCATTTTCCAATTTGAGGAAATCTGCAAACCTCATACTCAATCTTTTTGCATTGATGATGGATTCTACAATCCCAGATATTATGTTCGAAAGAGAAAAAGCTGTACACAAAGTGAAGGAACGGTTCTGTCTTGAGATGAATGAGGAAGATGCCATCGGACATTTCCAGACACTAATCAACGATTCCGTTAACGCATTCTTACCCATGGTGATCGATAGGTTACATAACTTTGCTCAGTATTGGCGTGCCTAGTATTTATTAGTAATAGACTTGATGTTTCATATACAGATGCAAGAGAGAGAGAGAGATTAACAAATAATAATATTAAGGTACAAGTTATAAGGGTTAGTTTACTACTTCGAACTGCTTCATGTGACGTTCACGTCTGTTGCGTTTTGTTCTTTGCACACTTCGAGCGTGTCGCTCAGCGGGACCATCTTGAGAAAATTCAAAATTTCCAAATACGGCATTCTGATAATCGACTGGTAGAAGATAGAAAGAATCCTTTAGAGCAGCCTGAAGGAATTGGTTCTGGTGGAAATATTCTGCTGTGGCAGGACCCAACAGCCATCGGAATGCTTTGAGGAGTAGAAGAGTTGCCCATGAGTCCACGTGTGACAGGGTTGTTCCATTCAAGTGTGACAAAACGAGATCTTCACGCTCTAGTTCATTTCTCGACGAATGGGTGGAAAAGAGGCCAATGGTATTTCGGATGTCATTGAAGAGGCATTGTTGACGCATTAAGCCTCTGTTTCCGACACGACGGCGAATGCCCGTTGAGACGTCTTTCAGGTCCGTTAACAGTTCACCATAGTCCACCGGAATTTGTTCCACTCTTGGATTCGCTCTTGATGGGGGCATACTTTCGTCGCCATAGTTGTATGCTTGGAAACATAGGGCGATAGCAGTGCCAGCGCCACTAGCAACCTCCAAAGAGCCAGATTCGAGGAGGGCGGTTAGTCGCGGTAAAATGTCTTCGATCAAGTCATTGGGAAAGGACATTCCTGATATGATTAATGCAATAGCCTGCAAAACGTGGAAAACTACTTGAGTTTCCTGCAGGTTCTCGGCCAAATCCATGAGTGCGAATACAACGTCGTATCCATCTTCCTCACCATGTCTGGATCCATAGATCAGAATGAATTGCAGTATTGCATATGCTGTGACCAGGTTGCACTTTACAGGCGTGTCCATCAACGTCTCAGGGTCTATTGAATCCCACAAATGTTCTGCCAGCCGGTTGATCTTGCGCTCAAAGTAGCCCCCGAGGTATGCGTCAGGCGAAGTTGCCATGTTCTCGAGAACTGTTATAATAAACAGGTTTAGGGCCACCAACATTTCTAACTCACTCTTTGGCCGAACGACAATCTGTTCCATATTTGCGAGGAACTGTTCATCCAACACGTCTAGATTCGTCCTGCGGAGGACATAATGCAGTATCAGCAACATGGACTTTTCCCGTAGTTCATATGAAGTCTTGCGGTTGTTTTCATTCAACAGCTCGACAGCATCCCGGACGGTGCTATCCCGCTCAAGTTGAAGGCTTGCCAGTCGCTCAGAGAGCTGGTCATTGGCTGCATTCTGAGATTGGTTAGGACCAACCTGCGTGAACAGATCGTTCAAATGGCGGTAAGGATAAACATCCTCGACCTCATCTAAAAAGTAGTCCTGCGTCAGCCTCCGCCTGTCGCCCTTCCGCCATACTTGCTTCTCGCGTTCCACGATGGTCGACGAATACTTTCCAAGGGCAGACTGCGCAATCGACATTTTCCCTTATACTATATGTTAAAAGAATGTGTACTACGAAGATGGCGTCTAAGCGGGGGATAGCTCGTCTATTTATACTTTTTCTTTTTCTTTCTAGTTCTAATTTAAATCCCTCACCCTCCTCCCCCGCCTGTCCCGCCCCACCTCACCGGAACAATTGAGCCGCACTTCAAAAGCGTTGGACAAAGCTCGCGCGCATGCGATGACGTAATCCATAACGCACATCTTTTACGCTACAGTCTATAGCCCTGGTGTTGGCCAGGGTTTACGGAGCTGTACACCGGTAGCTACTGTTAGTATATTGTGAATAGCGTCTGTACTAGGAGGGCGGTTAAATGGGTCATCGTTAGGACGCCAAGGGTAGGGGGAGGAAGGATCGGATACAACGGGACCCGGTAAGCTGAGGAGGTTTCCCTAAACGTCAATTATGACGATCTCTGCCTTTTTTGGGTCATGATACCGGCTGTAGCCAATGCACAAAAGGCCACGGTTCCGCCTTTGAGATGTGAATAGCGGAAATGGGGCTTGATTGGGCTTGAGATTGGCGATGGAGCTCTGGGGATTCTATTGGTTTGATGCATTTTGGACAGAAGCTAACATTCATACGACCCGTTGGGACGGAGAGGGGAGACTGGTTTTTGGTATAAAGAAGGCGTTGATTGTGTGTTGGCTGGCGTTTGTTGAGGTGGAATAACTACTATTATAACTCTACGAGGAGGAAGAACCACTACCGATGGCTGGTGAATGGGCAATCGTCGGTTAGAGTTTGGACCTGATCAGAGGTCTAAAAGATAGGTTAAAAAACAAGTCACCAGACCAATTATTATATACTGACTTACTCGGAATTCTTATAGTCGATGACGGCACGAATGCATTCTCCAGCGTGCATGTCGTCAAAGGCCTGGTTAATCTTGTCGAGCGGATGACGATGGGTGATAAACTCGTCCACCTTGATCTTTCCAGCCATGTAGTCGTCGACAATACCTGGGAGCTGGGATCTGCCCTTGACGCCGCCAAAGGCGCATCCCTTCCAGACTCGTCCAGTGACCAATTGGAAAGGTCTAGTGGAGATTTCCTGGCCGGCAGCAGCGACACCAATGATGATGGACTGGCCCCAGCCTTTGTGACAGGCCTCAAGGGCCGAGCGCATGACGTTGACGTTACCAGTGCAGTCAAAGGTGAAGTCCAAACCGCCGTCGGTCATTTCGACCAACTCCTCTTGAACTGGTCTGTTCAACTTTGTTGGATTGATAAAGTCGGTTGCACCAAACTGTTCGCCCCACTTCTTCTTTTTGTCATCAATGTCCACCACGATGATGCGTTTGGCACCACGGGTGACGGCGCCCTGAATAACAGACAGACCAACGCAGCCAGCACCAAACACAGCAATCTGGTCGTCCTTTTGAACGTTGGCAGTAATGGTGGCGGCACCGTAGCCAGTAGTGATTCCGCAGCCCAACAAGCAAGCCTTGTCAAGGGGTGCCTTAGGATTCACAGCCACTACGGAAATATCCGCAACAACAGTGTACTCGGAGAAGGTGGAGCAGCCCATAAAGTGAAGCAATTCCTTGCCTTTGGCCTTGAATCTGGACGTTCCATCGGGCATAACACCCTTACCCTGGGTGGCGCGGATCTTGCCACAGAGGTTGGTCTTGCCAGACTTGCAGAACTTGCACTCACGGCACTCCGGGGTGTACAGAGCAACAACGTGGTCGCCCTTCTTGACGGAGGTGACGCCCTCACCGACAGACTCAACAATGCCTGCACCCTCATGCCCGAGGATTATGGGGAATGCACCCTCAGGGTCGCTGCCTGACAATGTGTAGGCGTCGGTGTGACAGACACCTGTATAATTGATCTTGATTCGAACCTCATGGGCCTTTGGCGGAGCCACTTCAATGTCCTCAATGGACAATGGCTTTCCAGCTTCCCAGGCAACCGCAGCCTTGCAAGTGATAGTTTGGCCCTCTGTGCTCATTCTGTGTGTGGTGGAATTTCGTTCCAGTGTGAGTGTGTGTTATTTATACCCAAAGGTGGAGACGGTGGAGAGGACACTTTTGCCTGTTTGGTTTACCCTTTCCACCCCTCTACGCCGCACTGACCCGGGCCGACAATTCCATCGCCCCCACATCCTTTTTATTCCTGCTTTGATAAATGGTTTTTTTTTTTTTTTTTTTTTTTTTTTGTGTAGTGCGAGCATTAGCAAGTATCAAGGCCGCTGGGTCGTAAATCTGCCAACTAAAGGAGAGCTCGAGGACTCGTAGATCGATGGACAACACGGGAATTAGTCCAGAAAAAAGTTTATTAATACGTCTGTCGTACTACCCGGGAAGCACAGTACCATTGACGAATTATTAATTCCCTCTCCCCCTGCCCCTGTAAAAACAGACTACTTTGTAATTGTTGGCCGTGGGATTCTTGGCCCAGGTGTAGGCGCCTGATACAGGCTACATGCACCGAGCTGGCGCCGCATTACCGGATCTTCAGCATTGTTTTGGCGTCCTCAAGGTCTAATTGTTTTATATATGCGTCCATGTACTTTAAATAATCATTTTGGAGCAAACTCCACAGTTTGTAGTCTCAAGAGTAACAGCTAACGGTTTTATATACTCAATTGGTCGCTACTAATCCTCTTTGGTTGCAGATCTCTGGGGTCTGAGGTACACTCTATAGACTGCAGTGACGATAGCCATCAGCCCGCCGAAGGGCGGCAGGATCCACTCTAGCATCGATAACACGGGATTCGGCTTGATCTGTTCAATAATCAGTGACAGTTGTAACTTTAGCGATTCCAAGTCGGAGTCATTGTCCACAACATGATCCGCTCTCGCTCGCTTATCAGCGAGGGACATTTGACTGCTAATGCGCTGTTCAGCCAGCTCCCGAGTTAAATGCTCATCCCGCTTCATCAACCGTTCTAGCTCAGTCTCTGGCTTACACAGCACAGCCAAGGTAATCCCACAAAATCGGTCTAGTTTGGATTCAAACAACAAGGGCACATCGAGGATAACCATTCGAGACCCCCGGACCCACGCCCAAATAGTCTGTTTAAACATTTCCCACCGAACCGCCGGATGTACAATGCTGTTCAACACCTTGCGCTCCTTTTCATCCCCAAAAATAACCTTGCCCAGCTCGGGTCGGTTCAAAGTCCCGTCCTCATGAAGTAGATTAGGCGTAAGCGGAGAAAAGTGAGCAACAATCTTCCTGTAGCCAGCAGTACCCGGCTCAACCACCTTTCGTGCTATCACGTCTGCGTCAACGATTGGCAGCTGAAACTCGTCTCGCAAAATTCCAGACGCCGTCGACTTTCCCGTAGCTATGCCTCCAGTAAGTCCAACAATGAGCATGGTCGTCCACCTCGGCATAAACCCCCTCAATCACTTTTCCTAATATTGGATGAGTCACGTGACCGTGGACAATGTTTTGAAGAATTCGATATGATCAATTGATGAAGAAAGTAACAGACAACCAATTACATGAGTTCGGGAACACGAAGAATAAGCATTACTGCCACCGCCAAAGGCGGAACAAAAAGATTTGAAGTTATTGCTGATTCGATTGCAATTACTACATCACGGCCGGCTAGTTTTCAGATCTAGCCGATGAAAAACACTTTAGCTTAATATACCCGTGGCTTTTGGGCAGTGCAACTAACTTCTGGAGCAATTGCGTCTGAGAACCCTCGCTATACACGCATCGTGCGTGGCCGAGGACGAAAACGTCGCTGAGACTCGACTACCAGTCTGACGTCACCCTGCGAAGACTGCATTCAAAATTCACGCCTGAATGCTAGCCTTCTCGGCGCAGATTGTATACACGTGGCGTAATTGTCGAAGCACAATCGTTATACAAACTGTAGGCTAGTACAGGCATGCCAATTCGCAGTAGTAGGAAATGATGACGGAAGAACAAAAAAAAAAAAAAAAATCACAATAGAAAGAATAAAGAAACCATCACGTGACTATCCGGGACGTGCATATGTCCTTGTATATGGGGGTATGGATACTGATATATACGGGCTGACTGTATTGTAGAATTGCCGTTGACCAAGGGCTTCAACGGACGAAGAGTAATTGCGTCTCAATTGGCGATAGACATACGACAGGTCTTGACGAATCATAGGGAGGTGCTCTGTGCTGAGTAAGAAAGATTGCTCCGTTCCCAAAGCCGAGAGGCATAGCAAACAAACGCCGGTGTTGAAAACGAATATAAATAAGCCGGTGGGACCCCGAAACAAGTAAGTGTTAACACAATGCCATCTCCTCACTTCCATATCCTGGGTGCAGGAAATGTGGGCAGTTTGATAGGAGCTGCGCTCCGGTCCACCGTCCCGCCAGCGTATGTGACGTTTATTATGCGTTCACAGGAGCGACTGCAACAGTATGCGCAGCACGACTCGACTGTGCGAATTGCAAGCTCAGCAGTGGGTCCTGAGCGGACAATTGAGCGTAAAATTCCTGCAATATATGGCCATCCTGTGCTAAGGTCAGGAGGGCCTGAAATGATCTCCAACCTGATTGTGACAACAAAGTGCACCCAGACTGATAAGGCAATTGAATCTGTACTACCCTCAATTCACAAGTCTACCAACATTCTTCTGCTTCAGAATGGCATGGGAATGTATGAGAGTCTGTGTGAAAAATTCTGGCCCAACCCAGCGTCTCGTCCAACCTTCTTTTTGGGTATCACGACCCATGGTGTCCACAATTCGTCCGTTCCATTTTCTTACAATCATGTAGGACATGGCAAGTTGCAGATTACGCAGATTCCTGACAAGCTTAAAGATTTGCACATTGAGCCCGGCACGCACACGGATTCTGAAGCTGCCGTCAAGGCTGAAGCTATGGAAGAGGATGTCATTCCCGGCCCCACACCTCATGTCAGGAATTTGGAGGCCCCAACTGATTCGGAAGAAGCTGTGAAGGCAGATTATGCAGGAGATCTCAATATCCCTCGACAGCACAACTCCCCAGGCGTAACCCCAGATACGACCGAGTCGCCGTTTCCAACTGATTCTGAAGACGCAGCAAAGGCTGATTACGCCAACGACCCTCTCCAGGATCCCCTGGCGACTCATGCGCATCCTGGTGAAATTTCACACGAATTGGTTCGTTGCGGTTCCCTTCTCAACGCGGAAGTTTTGTCGTACCCCGAGTTTTTGTTGGCTCAGTATGACAAGCTAGTTGTCAACGCTTGTGTGAACCCTTTGACTGCGATTCTTGGCTGTAGAAACAAGGAGTTGCTGGAGAATCCTGCAGCAGAAGACTTGATTAAGGGTGTGGTTCAGGAATGTTCAAAGATCCTCCGATTGCATGCTGAAGAAAAGTTCAATGCTGATACTATGTATATGGTCTCAACGTCTTTGGATCCGAAGCGCCTCATTAATATGGTACGAGAGGTTATCAGCATCAATGGCGAGAACAAGACGTCTATGCTTGCCGATGTTAACGCTGGTAGGGAAACTGAGCTCAAGTATATTAACGATTTTATCGTCAACCTTGCGTCTAAACATGGCTATAAAGCTCTGTTGAACCGACAGTTGGCCGATATGGTGCGAACAAGAGGCTCCCTTATCAGAAAGGGTGCAGAGAGCTGTGCACCGTTGGTCAACGAGTCCTAATTGTGTATATAGCCGTAACTAGCAAAAATTCGACTTGGATTGATGAGTGTAGTTTTACAGCTTTAATTCATTCACTATGATGAGGTTCATCCTACATTACAAAAACTTTTCTTCAGTCCGAGGAAGCGTCTATTATAGCCTGTTCAAGGATTTCCCTGTAATCATCCAGAAGGATCCTAGTGGCTTCATCTAGGTCATTATACTCACGCTCATCGCAGAGTTCTATTTTTGCGCACCGCAGAATTTTGGCTAATTCTTCCTTGAAATTGGGGTACATGTCGGTTTCTCCTTCACCTTGAATTAGCATCTCCAAACGCCGAGGAATTTCGGCCATTCCTGTAACTGTTAGGTAAATCTGCTCACAGGAAGCTGCCAGGGCAATAATGGTGCGAAAAGAAGGGCCCTCGCGGTTGACTGTATAGTTAGCGCCGACGTAGCCTTCCTGTTCTAAACATTGCAACTGCAAATCGTTTAACCGGGGAACTATGTAGTCAGATATATCCACAGTATCCCACGGGTTTTCCGGAACTGTGAAGCCATATTCAATCAGTAACCTGGCGTTATCATGAGCACCGTATGAAAGGTACAATTCTTGGTCCGCTTCGTATTCATGACGAGCAGTTAAAGTGAGGCCACGGCCATCTATATGCAGATTTACAGACGAATTCCTATCACAAGTGTGGTTAATGAAGTCTGCAAATGGTGCCAATGTTACTTTCTCCTTATGTGAAGGAGTACCAGGAATATTCATATAAATGCATCTAGTGTTCACACACATCCACGCCCATTTGAACAATCGCTCGTCCAGTTCGATATTCAAGGTGCTTCGTAACAGCTCCATCTCTTTTGCCAATTTTTCTTTCTGCTTTTTGACCAATCGCTGTACTGTCGGTGGGAGGCGCTTCACCCTCTCTGAACCCCACGTTAATGGCATCGTCTCTAAATCTGCTTCCGTTGGAAGCGTTTCCATGAAACTGTGCCAATAGTTCCCAGGATCGTTGTAGTAACGATACAGGTAATACGACAACAGAAGGGTTCCACCGAACCGTCGCCTAGCCTCTATATCCTGCTCATCTCCTCTTTTCCCAATGGTTTCATAGTTTAGTAGTTGTCCCCTCTTGATGGTAGCTAATATTTCCCCTCTCTAGAAGTATGAGGTTAACAAGACCGAGCTGATTTTTCTCCGAAGAGTAACAGAAGACCAAAGCTCTCTCAGGAGACAGGAATGAGCTTTGAAAGTATGTAGATAGCCAGAGACCTTATAGCTCCTCCTCTAATTCAAAAGAAAGACACACAACTTACCTTAATTTTTTCTTTCGTGACGACACCTCTACCACGGCCTGAAACAACTTAGTCAGCTCAGCGTACTACAACAGAAACAATTCGACCGTACCTGGTAAATCTTCAACTGCAATCTTAGTTGAAATTACTGAATTGCCTTGTTGGAGCCAAGTGAGGAGTGACTCCATGTCGGCGATACCCGGTGGCGCCATTAAGCCTCTGGAAGTATATACTAAAGGACCTCCTCCCAACAGTGCTATCGGACCTGATGCTGCGGACAGTTCAAAGGACTAGATTCTATTCAACCGGACCGTCCTGCGGGGGAATCCAGTTTAACCAGGCAACTAAGCCTACTAAACTTCAGTTTGTGCCATTAGCAAGCGGTGTGGACTACAAAAATGCTGGTGAAATTATGGAACGATGTGTGCGGAGATCTTTAGATTTCAAGGCTGGAAAGCTCGACCAACCCCAGCCACCCCTTCCAACTCTTCTTAATTTTGAAATGAACCCAGTGTATACTTGTGGAAGAAGAGAGCGAGGAAAGCTTTCATCGGAGGAAATTGAGCATTTTAGAGCTAATGGTAACGCACAGTTCGTCGAAACGTTCAGGGGGGGACAGACTACTTTCCACGGCCCAGGCCAGTTGGTTGTGTATCCCATACTAGATTTAAGATCATATGGGATCCCCCCAAAGTGCTACGTTAGCGTGCTGGAAAAATCAATCATCAGCACGCTTGCTCGATACGGTATCGAGTCCAAAACCACTAAAGACACTGGTGTCTGGATTAACGATCAAGAAAAAATTGCTGCGATCGGAATACACTGCCGCAGAAATGTCACTTCCCATGGTATTGCATTGAATATTAATACGGACACTTGGTGGTTCGACCGAATTGTGGCATGCGGACTTCCGGACAAAAGCACTACAAGCATGGCCAAGCTTGGTGTTAATACTACAGTCAACGAGGTAGCTCAGGTGTTTTCTCAAGAGATGGCAAACGCTCTTGAATGTGAATTAGAGATCATAGATCGAGCTGACCTGTAGACATATATAGACTACCTTACAATTTCTAACACGCTAATGTCTGCATTTCCACGACCAAAGATTAGCACGAAAGATCTTCGGACGCCTTGTCCCTCTTTCTCCCTGTGTCTAGCTGTCGGGTGGTTGTGCCGAATCATAGATATTGGGGGGTTTCGGTTGGAAAGTTCCGAACTTCATACCCGCACGATTATGATCTCAAAGTGAGCACTCATAAACACTATTCCGGAGAGTATTATCCGAAGCAAAGGGCCCAGTCCGGGAACTTACCCTTGCTGTTATTAATTGGTTTATGCTGCGGGGCTCTATCTTCCGACCTCTTAGAGGCACCCAGTGCGCACGGGGTTGAGTTACGAAAGATGAGTATTGATGTAGTTATCTATATATAAAGATATATATGGGTGTAAATGTGTAAGACACAATAGTTGCAAGCTGGGAATCGAACGATCTAAACCAAACCTGGTGGATGTAAATCAGGGAGTTCGGTAGTGGTTCCTACCCCACACAAGCATGGAAAATGCGGGGAGGGCTTATCTCTCATGTACAAATAAAACTCGGAAAGTCGCTAGAAATCGCTAAGTAGTGCCATGAGTGAAAAACCTAGTGATACAGTTCGTGAGGTGGAATCTGGTATTGTTGAGAGCGGGGACGACATATCGCCAGAACACAAGGAGTTCCTGCTTGCAAGACATGGGAGAATCGACCTTGATCCCCTACCTAGCATGTCATTGGATGATCCATTGAACTTTCCGCAATGGAAGAAGATAACAAACTTGATTGGAATAGCTCTTCAGTCTATGGGTGGCGTATTCATGTGCACGGTAGTGATCCCTTCATCAGTCGTTATCTCCGAAGTTTTCGAAACCGAGTTCACCTTGGTAAGCTATTACGCCAGCGTTCCTATCATCTTTCTCGGCGTTGCAACTCTTTTTTGGAAACCAATTGCAAATCGATATGGCCGGCGACCTGTTTGGATAGTATCGTCTTTTATGACAATCTTTTTTGCATTGGGCTCCGCTTTGTCTAATAGCTACGGTGTGCTGATGACCATGAGGGTTCTCGGTGGCATTGTACATGCTCCTGCATTGGCTATTGGCGGTGCATCTATTGGAGAAACGTTTTTTGCTCATGAAAGAGGAAAACAGGTCGGAATCTGGTCTCTTGCTTTTACGATCGGTCCGCCTTTAGGTGCCCTGCTCAGTGGTATCTGTGTTTACCAAACTGACAATTGGAGGTGGTCATTTTGGCTTTTGCTTATTTATTGCTGTTTTACTTTTGTCTTCGCCCTTCTCTTTTGCCCCGAGACGCTATATGTCCGTGATTTGGATGCTACACGTGGGACTGGCTCAGGCCTTGCCAAACAGTACTTAAAAGTTCGACGTATTGTCCAGAAACCGTTTTCCTGGTACGAAATCATTGAGCCGTTCATCTGGGGTAGGTATCTACCAGTGACTGTGGCATTTATTGCCCATGGTATGGCCAACACAATGACAAGCCCAGGTATTACGATCATTTTACCCAAAGTTTATGAAGAGCTTTTTGAATTTAATGTGCAACAAGTTGGTCTGCAATACATTTCGCTAATGATTGGACTGATTATTGGAGAACAGGTTGGTGGACCATTGAGCGACTTTTTGATGAATCGAGGAAAGAAGAGCGGAAGACGACCTAAACCGGAATTTCGTCTTTGGGGAGTGTATCCTGGCTTTTTATTAGCAATTGGCGGAACGATGCTCTACCTTGCCATGCTTGAAAAGTATGAACGGGAGAAACACGGATGGACGGTGGTTCCTGAGGTAGGCATAGCTATCGCGTCCGTTGGAAACCAAATTATTGCAGTAATTGTTATTACCTACGCAATCGACAAAATGGGAGTTATAAACTCAGCAACTGTGGGCAATGCAATCAATCAATATCGTCAGATATGGAGTTTTTGTGCCCCATTCTTCTTTAACCCGATGTATGATAACCTTGGCTTACTCGGTGCTGGGGGTCTCATGTCGGGCCTGATGGCCATAACTCTATTTCCGTTGATTTACATGCACATCTTTGGCCATCGCCACAATTATAACATTCTTAGTTCAGATGCAATGGGGGAAAGCTGACCCTGCTTAAATGAAATTGTTTAAAATGCAATTTGTCAAATTTATTATATTAATGGAGACAAGTTTCCAAAAGAGTAGAATAAATAGCCAGTTAACGCTCTCTCGTATAGGAGTTGATAAAGGACATGATTGAGATTCCTATTATGACAACGCCTAGAGCGGATGAAACAGGAATTGCCTTGACTGCGAAGGTGGACACTTGCTGTTGGTGCTGCTGTTGCGCGGAGGATGTTATAGTGGCTGCATCGTCGTCGTTGTTATCCCTAGTAGTTGTGTGCTTCGGACGCTGTTGGGGCCGTTGTCGATGCGGGTGGTTGTTAGTCGTTTCCTTCTCCTGTTGTGCTTTTTCGAGGAGCTTCTGTTTGTCTTCCAAAGTTCGGACCAGTTCTTTTATCGTTTCGTGGCTCTTAGATGTGAGCGCTTCTGCAGCCAAGGCTCGACTCTTGTATATATCTAACTCGCGTTTCGTTTCGCTCAAGTCGTTTTGTGTTTTAGTTAGCTGCTCGTTGAGACGGTTCTCTCGTTCAGGGTCGTGGCGCTTTTGCTGAGCTTCTAGCTTTTTTTCTAGTTGGGCAATGTATGCGTCTTTCGATGCCAGCTGTTCTGTTAATGCTGTGAGGACAGAAGAGCTTGATTGGGATTTGTTGATTTCTTCCAAGAGCTTTGCAACCGAGTTGATCTTCGCGCCTTCTAGTTTTGCTTCGTGGATTTGGGCAATCAGCTTTTTGACTGTGTTCTCGAATGAGATGGATGAACTTAAACCAGAGTTCATAAACAAACCACCCAGGCTGTTTCGTGCATGGCCCATTACTAGCTCCTCCAATGAAGCATCTACATCTCCAAACAGTGCCACATCAAGTGAATCTGCTCCCTTGTTATGGGCTCCCTGCTTCAGTCGTGAGGAGGCGACTAGAGTATTGCTTCGACTTAACGACCCGTTTGACGACGATGAAGAAAGTGAGCCGTTGGCACCACAGGTGGATGTATTCGTCGGCAGGTTGTCCGACTGGAGCGACATAATCGATACTCGCTCAACCTTTGCAGATATCTTACGATGAACAAGCGACGAGCCATCATCATTGGAGATGTCAATACCCAGTTCTAAAACGTCATTCTTTCGAAGCTCATGCGGCTTGGATTCTGTGTTATCGCTTGATAGTCTTTGAGAGTTGATGTACGTACCGTTTGACGACTTTGCATCCTTTATCCAAACTTTGCCTGTCGCGCGGTCAGCCCAGACCTCGGCATGCTGTCGAGAAAGGACACGGGAATCAAAATAACCGTTGTCCGGAGCAGGTATTGTCTTTGCGCTGGTCTGCCGCCCGAGCTTAAGCACATCAGGGGCAAATGGTACAAATAGGCTCTTCCGCTCAAAAGTGCCATTTAAAGGGGCGAGTACAAGAACCAATGCATACTGCGAACGAGAGGGAATTGATTGCGAAGGTCGTCGCTTCCGCTCGCTTGTGTGGGGGATAGATGATCCGTTGCTGTTGCTGCCATCTCGCTCCAGTGGCAAAGAGCCGGCCGACTGAGAGTTTCTCAACATTGTTAATGTCGCCATATCAGCTCTTTATTTTTATTAATAAAAAAAAAAAAAGAAGAAAAGAAGAAAAAAAAAAAGAAAAAAAAAAAGGAACCACCAACAAGGACGGGCAGGGTCTGGGACGTGTTGTGTGTAGGTCTATTTACTTGGGTGGTTTGGGACAAGCCATTCTTTCGCCTGGGAAAACATAACATTAGTACCGACCGCTTCCTCACTGAAAATTAACATCATGCTTGGAAGAACTAGGTCCCTGAATCTAGGGAAGGCTCTCCATGTCCAAGTTGCTGGAGCCATCTACCCTCTTTCTGCAGTTTCATATGGAGTCAATAGACGGCCGTATAGTACCGAGGAAAGTCCTGGTGAACCTGAAATTAGCCACAGAGAGCGAATTTTGAAGGCTGGCCTTGCAAATGTGCCCTTGGAAGGATTCGAAAAAGCACTTGTTACTGGAATTCGAGAGGCGGGCTATAGAGACATCACACACAATCTTTTTCCTAGCGGTGCATTTGATTTGGTGAAATACCATTTGGAATGTGCTCGGAAGGATCTACAGAACGTTCAACTTCCGGATGAAGCTAGTGAATACAAGAGACTGCTCTGCCTTCTTCAGCATCGGCTCAAGGCAAATTCCAAGATCCAGCCTCGGCTGTCTGAGGCAATTTCGATAATGTCACTGCCTCAAAATTTGCCAGCAGCTCTATCTGAGCTACATGAGTTGAGCGACGAACTGTGGTATCTTGCAAATGACCGCACGTCGGACTTTAGCTGGTACACCAAACGGGCAGCCCTGTCGTCTGTTTACGTCGCTTCGGAGCTCTTTATGTCTCGAGACCAATCTACCGAGTACCGCGATACTTTGGACTTTGCTGCCAAACGGCTAGCCGAAGTCCAAACTACAGGATATGCAGCTGACAGTACAATGGAATGGCTAAAGTTTAACACAATTGCGTCGTTCAATGTGCTCAAGTCGCTTACTAGAGGCTAGTATATGTATTTATTTTAAATAGCTAGAATCAAATGATACTGATGCGCAGTATGGGTGTGCCATGTAGCAGCAGGTATACATACTGTTATGAAACCCTTGATTATGCAGTTATTTTGTGGCATATTGCTGCCGATAAATCGTCCGAACGATCATCTTGCAAAAGCCATGCTCATCCTTACCTTTCTTCCCTTGAGATTCAACCTTGAAAGCGAATATTGAAGACGATCTCGCTTCTGCTGGAGTTCTTTCAGACGATCCAACTGCTGTGCAATCTGTTGATCTGACGTGTTGGGGCGACGCGTATTTGTATGCTGCTCCAGTCGAACCTGCTGTAATTGGGCCTTACTTGTCAAAGAACGCTTCTTTCGCTCGAGTCGCTGAAGCTCAACTTCGGCACGCTCCAAAAGCATCCTGATCTGAGGTTCTGTCTCTTGAGCTATCTCACCTTTGGCATTGTTTATGTCCGTCTCGGTCACAATATCGAACACTTTGTTTGTCTTTAAATTAGTCTTGAGTCGGGCGAAATCCCGGGTTCCCTCTTCCAAGTTCTCATTTGTAGACCGCAGCAGGCTCAGTGCGGACCCCAGCGATGCTACAGAACTCTCCAAACTCTGGTTATGCGGGTGGTTCATGTTGGCCGGTGTTGTGTACTTGGGACATGTGCATTTGTGCAGATAACATTCACTTGGAAATACAAAGTACCCATTACAGTTCAGGGAGTTTAATGCTGGAAGGCTGCTTATCCAGGAAATAACTAATTAACCATAACGTACTACAAATAAATAACTAGAGACCCAAAACAACGTCAAGCTTGCGCTTCAGGACCTCCAGATGCGTCTCGAGAGTGTTTAGTTTGACTGCGACACTGATAAGATTCGGATCCTGGCTCTCTACGCGAATCCGCTCGTGGACAATAACCCGGCCACCATTGTAGGGAATTGCATGATCTGAACGCCTCCGTCCCAAAAAGGGGTTAAGCGATCCTGATGAGTCCAAGTATTCAATTGCACGGACGTCGGTGATAACTGTAGAATCCTGTAGATAGAACTCAACTACGACATCATTTGGCAAGCCCGCAAATAGCTCGGGGTTCATGGCTTGTAAAGGAAACAAGGAACCAGAATTGGGCACCTTCAACGCTTCAATTGCTGACCGGACATAGGATAGCAGCTCAGATATCCGGACTCGGGCCATTTCTCCCTTATGAGAATGCGTCATATTATCGAATGCAGTCGTAGCAATTTGCAATGCTTCTGAAATGAAGTTCCCCGCATCCACAACTTGTGACAAGGGAATCTCAACATTGCGTCCATTACTACGATCAAGCTTTACTGTGAACGAATGCCCCTTGTTGATGCTATGCAACTTAATCAGCAGATCAGCATTTTGCAACGCAGGACCTGACCGTGTAACCACACCCTTGACCCCCTCGCTGTTGCTCGAAGAAACTACTAGTTTGAACCCACTATGCTTCTCGCACAGCCTACCTAGACATTCTTCCAACCCCTCGGTCACAGACGCCTTTACCTCCTCGCATGCCTCCCCCAAGAGCCATTCCAGCTCCTGGTCAACTGTCATTGTTCGTTTTTTAAATTATGCAACGCCGACGAAGTTGCGTGACCTTTTGGGTGATGTGAGTAGTTAGCCGATGGGACACTGTCCCTTCACACCATCTCGATGTCCAAGAACTATCCGTTGCATGTACCGTTAAACACGTTCCAAAGGGTGTTTCTGACAGTTGGGTCCGGAATAGCTGCTGCTATCAATCCGAGACGAGCAGACCTAATTGCAACCTTCGGCGAGATGACTGTTCAGCCCTATTTCATCTACAAGCTTCGCGATCAGATGCTTCGGGATCCCACCGGTAGGCGGATTTTGAAAGAACGACCTCGAATCACCAGTACCTCTCTTGATCTTGACCGCCTACGCAGCCTTCCAAAGAATACAGTGGGTAATGTGTACATGCAGTGGTTGGACAGAGAGGGCGTTAGCCCCGATACTCGTCTCCCTGTCCGTTTCATTGATGACCCCGAGTGCGCCTACGTAATGCAGCGTTATCGGGAATGCCACGACTTTTATCATGCAATCACTGGTCTCCCCGTAGTTATGGAAGGCGAGGTCGGAGTAAAAGCCTTCGAGTTCGCCAACACCGGCATCCCCATGACCGGCCTGGCTGCGTTTTCTGAGCCCTTCAAGTTGGGGCCCAAGCAACGAAAACGGCTACGTGAAATATACATCCCTTGGGCTATAACAAATGGTCTTCGTTCACAGCCACTACTCAATGTCTATTGGGAAGAGGTTCTCGAAAAGGATGCTGAAGAACTCCGTCGTGAGCTCGGTATCGACATTCCTCCCGATCTGAGGGAACTGCGAGAGAAAGACAAACGGAATAAGTAAATGCCCGTACTAATGTCATCCATTTACTGCTCCACTGGTAATTCAATGGGGTTGATTCAAGTATAAATTATTCTTTGATATTTAGTTGGCTTACGTAATCAACATGGGAACCAAGAGGTTCAAGATGCGGTTGCACCACACAATCGCCGAGCGAAGATCAGTATGAAGATGGATGTGCTGCGCGATGAAGAGGTGGAGCGATTGAAGACGGAGGCATTGAAGGGTATGATTATTTTGACGGGTAGTGGGTGTAGAGGCTGATGTTCGTAGCACGAAATGGGTCGTATTCCCCATACTCTAACTTCAGGGTTGGAGCCGCCCTTCTGACGGACGACGGGCAGATAATAACTGGAGCCAATATTGAGAATGCCAGCATTGGCGGCACTATCTGTGCAGAGCGCACTGCGATGGTGAAGGCTGTGAGTCAGGGGACCACTGAATTTAGGGCTATTGGCGTGTCTTCTGATATGAAGGAGGCTTGTCCTCCCTGTGGAATTTGTCGCCAATTGTAAGTTTGACCTGGCCAAGCGTGCACAATCTGACAGGGGTCTAAAGGAATGAAATAAACTAACATTGGTCTAGTATTCGAGAATTTTGCAGCCTTTCAATGCCGGTTTATATGTATACAGCTGATGGCAATTACGAAGTTCGAAGCTTGGAA
The DNA here is from genome assembly GCA_030585065.1 of Blastobotrys persicus. NCBI lineage: Eukaryota > Fungi > Ascomycota > Dipodascomycetes > Dipodascales > Trichomonascaceae > Blastobotrys > Blastobotrys persicus. The sequence continues at coordinate 86,719 of JAJMBO010000011.1, forward strand.
GAGCTGTTGCCCATGAGCTTTGGGCCAGAGTCGATGAAGAGCTAGTAATAACAATTAATCTATTGTGGCTGCTCTCCTTGCAGAGTTGTACGTAGTTGAATTAACTAGAACCGTTAGTATTTATCCTCTTCGAAAGATTCCGCTACACTCACTTCATTTCGTTTTTCTTCCAATTTCTTTTGGCTCGTCTTAATCAAGTCGTCCACCCGTTTTATTTCGCTTTGGATGAATTCCAGTCGTTTTTCAACATTTGATGTAGCCTCGGGTCTCTCTTGCGGGACCAATACAGAACCTATCAGTTTATAGATCTTCGAATCATCCTTCAAGATATCAAACTCCTATATTCATTAGTTATGTAGATCTCGAGGACAACTGCACCAACGTACCTCCTTCACAATTTTGTTCTCTTGCAGCTGGGCCTCCAACTGTTGCCGTTTTGACACATATCCAGACATTTCTGTCAACAGTTAGCAAAAAAAAAAAAAAAAGTACCACTCTTAATATTGAATAGCACGTACCCTGTTGAACAGAATTGAACTCATTGTTCGCCTTCTCAAACTTGCCCTGAACTTCACTGCTCGCCATGGCTTCCGCTCTTGAACTGTCGTCCAGCACAATTACTCCCAATATTCCAATACCAAGTGCAATACGTGCGGCTCCAGCCTGATCGTTGCCAGAGCGGACCAATCTGTAGAACCCAATATATGCCGCTGACTATTTGTCATCTCGCTAATCATAGCTTTCTTACTGAAGGTAGAAATAAATAACCATATATCTATAGATATATATTTTTTGATCCCCGAGACACTTGCATACATGCACGGGTCTGGGATGAATATCGGTGCTTTGCCTTCCTTCGACCACGGAATATAGCAGAATGCTGTTGAGACCCTGGGTAGAGCTGCCGACGCCACGTCATCTTCTTGATGAGAATGATGATATTGATGAAAAAGACGCTGGTTTCCTATTACAATATGAATCTTGGGCAAAGGTTGAGGGCGACTGTGAAAGTGGATCCCACTTGTTACTGTTGGCACCTCGGCTAAGCTGCTATATGGACGCATTACCTGATGGTCAAGTTATAGGGACTGTGAATTGTGGATACACCAAAATTCCTGGATTCCAGCGTTCTAGTGTTCAGGCCACTGATCTATACGACCATGATCTGGAACAAACGACACAAGAAGAAACTGTGGCACTCCATAAAGTGGATATTAAACAATTTACCACCAAGTCAGGTAGAATAACTGTTATTTCAGTCCCACTTCTGGAACCACGAGACTGTTATACGTTTGCCGTTGAAGTTCTTAGTCAGTTAAAGCCCAGTCGAGTTACCACAATTACACCAAGCAACATGATTTCTACAGCCGAATTTAACCTATATGGCTTATATTCACAAGAGATTCCAAAAGAGCAGCAAATTTTGCCTCCCTTGGAGCCCCCTTTCATTGTCTCTGGGGCTATCGCATCCGTCATCTCTCAATGCCAACGAAAGTCAATTCCAACTAGTTCGATTGTTGTCCGGGCTGAAGGACCTCAGGGGCATGAGGCAATTGATTACGATACAACATGGTTTGAGATATCTAGAGCTCTGGAGTATGCACTGGGCTTGAAGCCGCAGTCTATAAAGTCACATCACGAGCACGAGAGTAGCATGTATTTATAATGAATTTTGGTTCCATTTGTATATGTTTTCTGAGGATGTTGGATTCTTTCTATGCTTTGAGATAGAAGTATAATATATTAGTCTGCACTATCAAATAAAGAATACGTATCTAATATTGTATATATGTCCTCTAGTGATCCTACATACCGCCGGTCATAGGTGGCTAGGGGTATAGCATCTATATATCAATAAAAAATAGACGCCACATCTATAGCAAAAGATAATGCGATTGCCATTGATAAGATAGAAAATACCATAAAACACGTCTATCCTAGACTCTAACCCTTGATATTTTTCAGTTTTAACAGCGACATCAATGTTTCCCCACCTCACAATTTAGTACTCATCGTCTAAGATATTCGTATAACGCTTAAACAATTCGAGTTCTTCGCGCTCAGCTTCACTAATTGGTGGTTGTTCAACCGTGATTGGTTCTGTACAGTATATTTCGACTGTGCTAGTTGGCCCAAGGTTTTCAGCAATCGGTGGATCAGTGATATTCTGAAGTCTGTATAGGGCACTTTCCAGTTCATTATTCCTAATTTTCAACCTCTGTAATGTAACAACGTCGACGTATTTCAGTATTGAATCAAAAATATGGTCTGTAATGTCGCCAGTTCGCACCATCTCCCCTCTTGGAGTTCTATGCGGAAGAATTTTTGGATGCCAGCGTAGCCACTCTGTAATTTGTGAGGAGCAAAATAAGAAAGTATCTAGTTCCCCCACGACAATGCTATTGTATTCCAGCAATCTCTGATTTCCCTTAAGAAGATTGACGCTTCTTTCATCTACCATCGTGACAAAGTACCGGATAAGGTCATGCTTAGGCAGCTCATGACCAATCCACATTCCAACTGTCTTTGAAATTTTTGAACAGATGTCCGTGTAACGATACTGAAGACATGATCTAAGGCTGTCCCGGAACACTGTCTTCAACTCTTGTAGATACTTGTGAGACAGAAGGTGGTAGGGCCCGTCAGCTGGTACGACTATGAAGTCTGCAGTCAGGTATTTGTTTACATAGGACCGAATTTCTCTCCCTCGACTTCCACTGTGGCCATAGTTCTTTGGTTCGTCTCCTTCTACTCTCGCTAAAGAGAAAATGCTGTAGCTTGTGCTTGTGGCATAATAGCGCATTCTACCTACAGTTAGATCGCACTCAAAAAACATTCAATTAGAAAATTAGGGAAAAGATGAAGATACCCTTTTATGTCTGTGCAAATTTTAGTCGCCAGCTCATTGAACGTTTGAATATAGGTCCGCAGAGATTCCCTTCGAAACAGCAACGGCATGTATGCCTGCATCATCTCTATGGTCAGAGTAGGATGTAATAGCTGGTATGTGTCAGGGATTTCATCATGCCGGTTCTTAATGCAAATAAATCTTGTCAGCTCAAGAGCACATTTCAACTCTGAAACAAGCAGTCCATAAAACAGACCATCGAGTACAGAGCCTTGGATGTTTAAACCAAACTTCTCTGCGAATTCCGAATAGTCAACTACTCTCTTTTCATAAACTCCGTATCTAAACTTTCGCGAAATTCTAGTCAGCGTATTGATAAATTTCTCAGCATGGTCTTTATCTTCTGGGGGAACTGTGGTAAAGCCTAACTGATTGCCACTTTGGTGTCTCGGTTCCTGGTTGTTAGTCATTAGGATTCGTGAAGTGTTTACTTTATTGACCACAAGCTTAGGACGATAAAAAAAAAAAAAAAAAAGTTATTTAAAAACATTAACCTTGAAACTCGGCCGCGAAACATATAGAGGTGTTGATACACAGTAAACTGCTTAATCTCATTCCAACTACAAAATAATCTTACTGGGGTTTAGCAAATGGAATACACTTTTCCACAAGTAGGCTAGGAAGCTCGGGAATTCCAACGAATTCGAGAGAACAGGTTTAATATGAAAGTCCTTTTAAATAATACATTATCTACCGTTACAGTACGGAAGGACAGCGCGAAAGAGTCGCTTTAATTATCAGGTTAATGAGAATTATTGACAACTTTAAAAAAATGTTATACTATCCAAAGCGAACCCCTCTATTTGGCGTCCAAGTTCCAGGGTGATGCTGAGCACGAGGAGCAGGAAGCGGTGACTCAATGTCTGTTGAAGGTTGCTGTGTAGGGATCTGGGTATTGGACTTGATTGATTCCTCAAGCGTACTTCCCTCAACTCGTCGCTTGTAGACGAATGTTCTGCAAGAATCTGTAAAGGACCGGAGTTTGCTCAGTATGTTGTTATAGAACTTCCTTCCTTCCTCTAGGTTGCTTAAGATTTCCTGGAACCTAGCATGCGCAGTTTCAAGGCTCTGAATAGCTTGTTTACGTACTGCTGTGCTTTCATCTGACTTCTGCTGACTGACAAAACAATCATTAAGCTCGTTAATCCGACTGCTAACAGCTTCTAACTTCACCTTTTGCTGGGTAACCCACTGAATATCCTTATCAAATTTGGATAGAGCGTTGTTATAGACTGATTGGAATTGAGAAGGCTCAAACTTGCGATACGGATCCTGCTTTTCAAGTTCCCTGTATAGTCTAACAATCTCCGGGAAGAGGTCGCTTTCACGACGAACAGAGGTTTTGAGAGTCGACACGTACTGCTCCCAATAAACTTCAAGAGATCTGGCTGAAGACAATGCATCCCGGAGACTGTCAATGGAGCGCTGTAAAGAGGGCTCTAATTTAACTATCCGTGTGTTAGGTACGAAGCGAGAAATTGAGTCTTTACCTTCTTCTAACAATTGAATCAGAGATTCAGCTTGTTGAAGTTTCGCCATGACCAACCCATCGCTATTGGCAGAGTTTTCTAAGTATCCGCGACATTCTTCATATTCATCCCACAACCGCTTTCCTGCTTTTCGTGATTCTTCACGGACCCACCGGTCCGTCCCATGCCTTTTACGCAGCATATTATCCTCGCTTTCCTCCACAGATAGTTGCTCATGGCCCTGCTCCAGAAGTTCGGCAGCTTCGGAAGAAAGCTTATCAATATCAGACATACTGTCATAAATTCGCCCAAGGCCTCCTTTTGCTCTTACGTCGTCAGAATGTGTAATCAGTTGTTGAGGGATTCCAAGCGGCTTCTCCACAGCGTCCAGCGACCCTGGCAATTGAAGTTCCTGTAACGTACTGTGCAATTGAGAGACCAGACTTTCAATCTCTACGGTAACATTGCGATAAACATAGTCATCCAGCTGCTCGCTATAAGCGCGTGAGGCTTGGTAAACAGCAAACGGCAGAACTTCTTCAAACAAAATTCGCAGCTTTGCTGTCTCCTTGAGATAATTAATCGGGTTTTGAACTTCAGATGGAACCAACGGTTTGGAAATAAACGCACCTCTTTCGATCTTCTTTAAACTGCTAATTTCAGGAACGGTATGAAGATAAATTAGGTCATTATCCTTCTCTGCTCGTGCATAATCAGCCTTGGCCTTGAAATAAAGCCCGTTGAGGTCTTCCAACACTGTACCTGAGACATATTTGGAGTCTGCTAAACCTTTTTCACAAGCTTGAATACATGCACTCAATCGGCTCACCTCTTCTCCATATTTAGCGCGATTTAGACAATCAAGTGCAGCTCGGTATTGTGCTGCAGCTTCGAAATGAAATTGCTTCACTGCTAGTTGGCTAACCCATTCTGAACGAATAGAATTACTTTTGTTGGAATGGAATAATGCAACTGAATAAAAGTCATGCACTTGACAGGCTAATCTGGATATCAAAGTATCTTTCATACTCTCATGAACAGCTCTATTCCAGAAACATTCAGCAGCCTGTGCTAACATTAGATTTTGTAAACATTCCAGCGTACTTGTGTCCAAGCCAATAGGAAGGTGATCCTCAGGATATGTGGGAAGGATCTCGTCGATTAAATATCTAAAAACACCAGCGGATAGTTGAAAGTAATTGTAAGCTTTCTTCATTCCGTCAGATTCTCCTCGAGGTTGGTTGAACGCTAACTGGGAATATAACGCTGCAATGTTATACATCACATTGATCTGTTCGAATTGAATAGTCGAATATTTTACAGCGGCATTGGTTGCATATCCAAGAGTGTTGTACCACGTTAGGTCGAGGTGAATCTACAACTATTATCAGTAAAAAACTTTCTCAATTTCCTTGCAATCCTGTAATGTACAACTTACCCCTGAAGGGAATTTTGTAGAAAGATAAAACAACTGACTACTATAATTAAAGAGGTCGTATAACGAGCTTACTGCTACCGGAATCTCAATTATTCGTTGACGGAGCTGATCCACTGTGTCTAGGTCTTTACTGAATTTATCCGGTTGCTGATTGTAGTCATTCTCGATACACCTACGTAAGCCCTCTGAAATTCTAACAGACTCAGTTGTTCGGAAGGGAATATATAGCATATTTTCCCTCATGACGGCTCGGTATATTGTGCCAGTCGATTTGATGATACAAATTCACAAATACTCCCAACATGGATTATGTCCTTGAGAGGCGGTGGTAGTCTAACCAGGTCAGTTAGATCACGCGGTTCCTCTCATTTCGTTCTAGATTTCCCTGATGACTGGTTCTTGGAGAGTTGTGCTCCTGTAAAGAAAGCAGTCTTTTTACGGGTGTGGTATAAGCGTGTACAGACCAGAGAGAAGCAATGGCTTTCCGAAGATGAGTTTGAGTATATGTTACGACGCATTAAACACAAAGAAAGTCTTGGTTGGCATCCTTCAGCTGATGAAACTGATGCTATGCAGTATCATTTGGTTAAGAATCCCGAAACAAAGAAACTGGCGGATAGAATATTCTCAGAATTAAAGCCCTCTACTTGGAGATCACTTTTCACACTTCCAAAGCTCAAAAAATTTAGTGCTCAGGATGGATTCTGGGCTAACCGTTGTCATGATAAACATAAATGGCTTATATTCAACAGCATGCTCATTCGACATGACAGATTGCTTAAAGGATTGAAATGACACGGACGACAAGACAATGAATGGATATAAGGCGTCATACGCTTTGATTTACTAACTCGATAGTTCAATTTCTTTATTGTAATCTAAATTATAAAAACTTTAAAGTCTATCCTTACGTCTATCTTCAACTATAAAGCTGCTCAGATTCAAAACAGAATGCGTCAGACTATTTGACTAATGGATCAATGTTAGTAGTATTATTAACGAGCTACATCACTTTGTTACCCTGTAGGTCCTGAATTGCAGCTCTGAGGTAACGATAGCGTTCTTGGCCAGCACGCTCCGCATCAGATAAGAAGTTGACTTCCTCCTGTAAACCACTTAGTCTGGCACTCAGTGCAACTGATTCCATATCTCGGAGCTCAGAATAAGTCAATGAATCCACATACGCTTTTTGATAGGCTTCATGAGCTTCGAGTAGCTTTTGAGATAGCATCTCTTGACGTTTCTTATAACCACCAAGAACCAGTGACAGTTTTTGCTCGCTTTTGTTCGCCTTTGATGCAATGGAGCTGAGGGACTCAAGAAGCTTCTCACTTCGGATTCGGTCTAAATTTAGTTCTTCGTCCACAGGTTCTAACTGTAGATTATGATGCTGATTCTTTAATTCTTCAGCGATCATACTATCAGCTGTGGCTTTAGCTTCATCGTCCAAGTCAGGCAATTCGGCGCTACCATATCCATTCAACGAAGCATTTTTAAGGGGATGCTTTATACTATCGGATATAATCAGTCGTCGTAATTCGTTAGTAATTAATGCTTGTGGTGTATTTTCTTCGCACTCTGCTGGAAGGTTCTCCATTAATGGCCGAGGTAAACCACGCTGTATTACTTGTGAGCGCTTCTTCAGAGCCCTTTGTTTTTCGGCCTCACGAAGGAGCCTTAATTCTTTCTCCCTCTCTCCTGCATCTTCCACCACTTTGTCATCTACCTCTTCAGTCAGCTCTGTTACCTCATTCTCCGGTATCGCAATTTCAAAATCATTCTTCGGCTTGGGAAGTCGACTAAAAGCTCCTAATAGAGATGGGCGATGTCTTTCATCCTTTGCTCTACTTATCTCTCCTAAAGGATTCGGCGTCCAGACTGTGCTCTCACCTGAAGGCATGATACCTGTCGCGGTAGAGGATTCCTTAACTGACTCTCCACCCAAGAGAGATGATTGAGTAGCGGTTAAGTCTCTCACATCTCGAGTAGCTCTATAAATACTGTCATCATCCCCAATTGCCTGAGGAGTCTTTGTGGCACGCGGGTCGAACTTTCGTGCCGAATCTTCATAGTCTGCTATTAGTTCTGAGGTGGCTCCAGTTGATATTCCGTCTTCATTCCCCATATGTTCTTTCCGCATTTTACTTTCGAGTTTGTCCTGCTTGACGATCTTCTCTAACTCATTGTCCTGGATTTGAGGGGCGGGCAGTTCCAGTTTTCTACGTTTGGCAATTTGGTCGGACTGATTTATCTGTTGTAGCTTATGCGCCCTGGCAGCTGCTGCCTGGTCTACGGCAGATTGCTTTTGTTCTTCACTCAGCTCTTTACGTTTCTGGTTCCGATCACCGTCGTCTTTGGTATCCTTTCTCATGATACCCTTTTTCGTCATTAGTTTATCAAACCGGCTCTTCGCACGCATATTAGCTTCCTTTTCTTCTGAAGTATCATAAACGCCTGGAGCAGGCTTATGCTGGAAAGGAATGTCTGCATTATAATCGATAGATGTGTTGGTTTTTTTGTTTCCCAGCTTCATATTGATCCCGGCCTGCTTCAGCTCACGGCGTTTTTGTAGTAAAGCCAAACGATTTGACTCTGCTAGTAGCCTCTCTCTATCTTTTCGTTTTGCCTTTTTACCTTGTGTGTTGGCCAGTCTTGCTCGCGCTTCAGATAACATCTCCTTTTCATCTTCATCCATATCAATTGGATCTGGCCGGGCAGGTCTGGCTTCAGCTATTGCATCTGAACTACCCACAAAGAGCCTCTTGCTATCCTCTGTCGGAGCACTGGCGTCTCCCTCAACACCCACCAGGCTCAAATCCCCTCTTTCCCGTTGCTCGGCGTCATCTAACAGTTTCTGATACCGTTCGATACATTGATTAGCAGTTCTACCTACTATCGGAGCAATTGAACGCCACTGGGAGGGCATCAACTTGGCCAGGTGCAAGAGCTTCTCATCTTCTTCTCTGGTCCATTCAATTTTTTTAATCGACGGATCTAGCCATTCATTCCATCGTGCTTTGCACTGTTTAGCTGTCTTTCTTGCCAACAAGGAAGAGACGCGGGCCCATTGGTTTAAACCGTATTTACTAATGGCGGCCTTCAAGATCTCGTCCTCCACATTCGTCCATACTCCACCCTTAATATAAGGTGCCATCGTGCTCCGTTTCTTCAGCCCAGTATCACCGACCTATATAATCTTCCCGAAATATCAGACACCGACGTTATTACAGTTATGCAGGAAATTTTACCCTAACCCACGGAGAAAGATATCTGAATTTTCGCCAAACCAAGGTTGGGTTCAAGTATACGTTCCGAGGAGGATTTGCAGCTGGAAGTTCCGGATAACCGTGTAAGTTATTTTCTGTGGATTGACGGTCTGTATGTATATATGCAAAGTAAAGCAGGTTTTACCTTGGTTGCTGGGTCCGACTTACGACTTACCTCGTTTAGGATGAGTGCTCTGACTATTACCTATATACCTATTAGTAAATTTATAGTGCTTATCCTTGAGATATATTGA
>JAJMBO010000011.1:96153-126569 GCA_030585065.1 Blastobotrys persicus
AAAAAAAAAAAAAAAAAAAAAAAAAAAAAAAAAAAAAAAAAAAAAAAAAAGAGAAACATTAGTTTAGTTATATAGTAGGTGGCGTACGGGGTCCATGGGAACGAAGTTCGAGTCGAAATTGAGTAAAAGGGATACGTAGAGCCCTCAGGGAGGTGTATTATAATTATTTTACTCAAGTTGAAAATCGCCGTTTTCACGCGCATCTAAGTGTCCCCACCTCGGTCAGCTATTTTGTTCTTAACGTCGACGCGACACTTAACGGTAGCACAATGAAGACAAGGCCGCTATCAAAACACCAGAAGCTGATTCTGCAGTGTTATCCGGCAGGCAGAGGAGTAGATAAACGTCCGAATGCATCCGAACTGTCGTATTTGTTGTACTACGTGTCGACACGGAGGGCAAAACTTAGCAAAGTCGGCGCCTTTTTAGAAAGGAATGCTCGGACCGATGTTTATAGAGCAAGATCAGGAAATGTAGAGGTCACACTCGATATTCTGAAAGCTCTGATTGAGCGGTGTTACGAGGATTTGAATCTGTTTGCGTGGAATATAGTAGCCATCTTGGGGACGGTTTTGACATCTAACGATTTGGCACTTTGTCAGAAGACATGTGAGGTATTTATGGTGTTTTGTAAAAAGCACGATGGAGCATTGTTTATTGGAGACCCGGACTACGTGAAGTCGTTTCATGAGTTGGTAAATCAGTACATTGAAATATCTTCTAATGCAAAGGGGCCAAATGAACTCCAATGGAGGTTTCTTGGGATTCATGCAGCTAAAAGTGTAGCAGAATCTGCAGCAATTTCCGTCCCTACAGGACATGTTTTGAGCTCCAAATTGGGTCCGCTTGTACTATCTGTTCTTACACGAAATGATTCTGAATTGTTGGATTTGAGGAATAAAGTGGCTGACCCTGCAAGCAGTACATCGGAGACTACTGAGGACAATGAGCATAAGGAGGAAGACGTGAATCAAGTGATTCAGCTGACAGCTATGGGCGCATTAAAACATTTCTTCGATGCGACGGCCAGTATTCAATTGAAGCATGCTACTCAGGTGGTAGTGAAATATATCCTGGACCATGATTATTCAAACAAATGGTCAACTACTTTGGTGCAGGTTGTGGCTAAATGGACCCCTGTGCAAATAAGGTTTGTGGTTCTACTATCCTTGGTTGATGTGTTTGTTAACCAACCGATTGACGATGTTGAGTCGCAACTTGAACTGGCGGGTTTGATTAGTTCGCTACTGAGCTCGTCTGTAAACATGGTCGGATTGTCGGTAATGGATGTTCTTCGAATGCTGGTAAATCATCAGCACAAAATAATACGTCGTCAGATTGATGAAAAAGACGTTACCGAGCAATTGGATCCACTGATTGAACGCATCACTAATTGTATTGCGTCGATCACGACGCATATCTATTATGCGGATCAAGTTTCTGACATGGTTTCTGATATCTTAGCCCGCACATATCATGGGGCTAGCACGCTTATGAGTTCTTCTGGACCCACAAGTAGCCGAAGCTCTAGCAGTTTGAACCACCAGCCTTCAGATCAGACACCCAGCAACAACAGCCGTCATCCAAATCATTCGCACAACTATTCGATAAAGGCGCGAACAAAGATTTTAAAGACGGACCTGAAAAACGTGGAGGCTATTTTAGTCACGTCCAATTCTAACCAAGGATTGGAGACGAATAAAATCTCTGTTAACGCATGGGAGGGCACTCAGAGCCTCATCACACATGACGATAGAGAGATACGGCTTGCATTTGCATCGGCGTTTATTAAATATTTGAAGTTTGGGGTAACAGATTACGACAAGCATCTTAAGCTCCACAACCAGTTTATGGTCGTGGGAGGTACGCTTGGACGAATTGTTTGTCAGATATATTTAGCAGCAGTTGATCTTAAGGTGCAGAGGAATGATTTCATTATATTAAATCATCTCCTATCAAATTTGATCGACTATCTGGGAATCAATGCCATAGTGCGAATAATCCCGTTTGCCTTAATGTTGCAAGATGTTGGTATTAGTATTGAACATGGCGAAAGTTCTAAGGGGTATCATTTAGAGCAGGGCGTTGGACATTGTTGTTTAGCTCTGGCAACATTGAGCAATGTATCGACCCGTTTGGAGATGGACCGTCTGCAAGATTCTGTGTCTAAATGTATTCGGAATAGAAAAGCCAATGGCTTGTGGTATCAGGCGTTGGATGCCCCAATTACTAACGAGGTTGAACAGGATCTCAAAGTCAAGCAAGAGGAACTTATTTTTGAGCCAATTGAGTTAACACACACTGCTCAAACTGTTCCGTTAACGAGGGAATCTATCGAAAAAGACCTATGTATAAAGGATTTCCCTGAAGATCTGAAACATATTCTGTTCCAAACGGTCAAGACGGAAGATTCTTCTCCAGGCAACAATACGGATAATTATACAGACCCAGGAACTGAAAACATATTTGTTGTAAAGGCCAGATCTTTGAAACAGCTACGGTACAATGGCCATTCGCGTCCGCCTACAGTGCATTCTCAGGAAAACGGTAAAGAACGTCCAACGTATAATGGCCGAAGCGCTAGCTCTGAGTACATTTCCCATGATGTCAATGGGAATGGCTTACCAAGGCCACGTGTAGCTGACCTCAAAAGAGTTGCGTCCGGCGCTCTTAACGGGAATGCATCTTTTACAACTCGGCGCGGACGGTCCGATAGCGTCCGTTCTAATAGCACTTACGGAGAATCTGTTAAAGAAAATGGAACCACTAATGAAAAGCACGAAAATCTCGATATCACTTCTTTCCTGAATCATCTAAATATTGAAAGTTCTAACGATAGGGGTCGTTTAGTAAGATAATTTCTTTTTTTTTTTTTTTTTTTTTTTTTTTTTTTTTTTTTTTTTTTTTTTTTTTTTTTTTTTTTTTTTTTTTTTTTTTTTTTTTTTTTTTATTATTGTTGTTGTTTGGCTAAGGTAGCAGCGAACAGCAAGTCGGACGTACATAAGCATATTCGTGGAATCACTGGCTAAGCAGAACTAACAGAAGCAGGTAAACTTCAACATAAAATATACAATATAATCATATATTTAAGGTTATTATGTACAAAAACTACCTGTCGCTCTCATGAGAAGGTCTCGAAGGATAATACCGTTCGATAAAATGGAAGATTTCGAAACAAACTTCCACCATAATTAGTATAATAATCATCCACTCAAGCCGTGTGCTTTGCTGTTCGCTGACATGAGTCTTCAGTATGCCAACAAGTTCACTTGCGTAATCCAGTTTTTTGTTCAGAATGGCTATTCGAGGGACTACATCGAGTTTCCTTGAAATTAGTGTATACAGAGCCTCTAATTCCGGCTCCGACCAATAATGATCAGGAGTTTCAATTAGTTCTGAATACAGATTCAATTGACCTCGGATTTGTAGTAACTGACCGGTTATACGTAATACCTGATTTCCCTTCAACCCAAGATGGCCACCAGATGCCATTGTTTGTGATATCTGTTTAATCGATAGAATGAACTTCTCCAGCGAAAGCTCTAATGCTGCAAGTTTCGTATTGCGTGCTAACCCACTGGAAAAAGCTGCCTTCTTAAGTAATTTCTCGGAATCGGAATTACCACGAATATATATGACATCACCAATCATTGTCGAAGTTGGAGCTGCTGAATCATTGGACTGATGTTCGCTGGCTTCGTCACTTTTTAATGGCGTTTCTTCCTCTACAAAATCCATATCTTCGGATTCAGTATCTTTGTAAGAGCGTAGTTCACTTCGTCTCAATAACGGGATTAGCTGATCAACAACTTCATTTTCAGCCATACCCCATGCAACAATTGTACCATTCGACAAAACCAGAACGTCTGCGACTCTCCCAGCGCTGTACGGATAATTGACATGTACCATTTCGCCAGGTAATAGAACTTTGGCAGATCGCAATCCTTGATTATAAAACTGACTAACCACCTGGGCCAGGTCATACTCTTCACAGGTCGAAATTGTTGTACATGACTGTACTTTTTCTTCACCAATCGTATTGGTGCTTTCATCGTTGGTGGCAGTGGTCGCATTCGGAGTGATCCGAATGCCTTGATGTGACGATTTTTTTGACTTCTTGTTCTTCCGGGATATAGCAGCATATCCTTTCCACATAGACATACCGGAAGCCACCCTCAACCATGGCAGTCTACCGCCAATAAATAATGGTCGACAGGTAGTCCCCGCCAACAGCCCTCGAAGCATCCTTATATTTGTACCTATCTTTGCAAGGAGATCCTAAGAATCACGGCTCGGCGCCGCGTCGGATGAGGCTCAGAATTTGAATGTCCATCATTCACATTGACAGGCAACATTGTATTGTCCTATATGGTTATATGCAACCGTACTCAATCTCGTAACTTTTATCTTGCCAACTTCGGCGTGATTATGAAGGGAAAGAAAATTTTACTATTACAAAGGTGGGATATTGCCCAAGGAAGAAAGAGAGGTTCCATATCCACTTTATATCGCAGTTTACTACTTTCTCTGGTAGCGAAGTAACATTTATGTGTTTGCGTATCTTGTTATATACTCGATCTACTACTTGCACATCTTGTCCAAGGAATGTCATATGGCATATTGTTAAAGTGGGCGAAACTTTTCACTTCAAAAGGAGTTTACATGGAGATACGAAAATAACTTCACCTCTGTGAAAAAAGCATCGTACACCGCCCTGACTTTACTCATATGTATAGAGATTATATCTTTATTATCAGCTTGAAATTGAGTGTGCACCCTACTGGCTACGAGGGGTAATCGGGATCAGCTATCCCTATGTCAATTAGAGGATCAGGACAAGGATTCATGAGCTCCGGCAATGGACTCCGCTATTGGCAGGACCTATCAAAGCTACTACTACAAAGTCGATCCGGGGAATGTGCACCTCGGGAGTTAGTGCCAAACGGTCGAAGTTGGTTGGTTCAGTGTATGATTGAGAAAAAGATAAATAACTACTACATGTCGCGCTTAACCCGCTATTCCACTTTATGCGTCCTCAGGTCTAGGTTCTAGTTGTTGATGATCAAGTTGCGGTCTTCTATGATTATCCGAAAAACGTCTTGGCTTGCCTCTGCCACGGCCACGTCGTCCTTGAGGATGATGATGTTTTGGTTGGACTGATACCCAACCGTCGTCTTCGACGGCTTGTTCATCGCTCGGAGCTGATGCTGGAGCTTGGGATTGGGCCAACAGCTCGGCAGGGCTCATGTGTCGAACAGATGGCTGTGGAGAATTACTAGTGTTATTGTTACTCTGAAAATTGGACAACTTCAAGTTGCCCGTCTTAGTGTTAGTGTTTCCACTTGGACCTCCTTTTTTCAAAGGCCCCTTTTGTTGCAAATAACGATTGGCCATCTCGTTCAATTGCTCACTATCCTCATCATCACCCTCAACAAACTTCTTACGAGTTCCATCTGGATTATACAGGGCCGGATCATAAGCAGGTTTCGCCCTGACCATGCCATTAGTACATCAGACACGTCAAAAATCCTACAATTACAACTTACACTCGAGCTTCGATCTGGGTATTGGTGAACTCACATCGCTTGCTCAATTCAGAGTCGCATAGCGAAAGCAAAAACTCAGGAGAGTACTTGTACATATTGTCCATTTTCCAAACAGTCAGCTCTTCTTTTCCGCGTGGTCAAAATCTTCTGTTTCTTCAGAGTGCCAAAAAAAATTCCCACCTCCCGTTTCGTCCCAACGTCGGCGCTCCGGTTCATCACGTCACTGATGTTGCACAACTTTCGAGGACCGGTCCTGAAGGCCATCGTCTACTAGGAGCGTCTTACGGGGATTTGGTTATCGTTTTTCATCTTTCGTTTAATAGCTAGAAGGAATATAAGCTCTTTGAATGTACTAGGACCGAATTGTCTTCGAAATGGTTACCTACCGTTAGTTTTATCACTTTTTTTTTGAGACATATACAATGTGCGGCTTCCGGAATTTTTTTTTTTTTTTGTCAGATCAGTATCGACTAGTCTTATCAGGATGCCGATTGGAAAAAGCTTGAGCAAGATCCAGAAGAAGGTGGAAAAGAGCGGAAAGGATGCTGCGCTTCATCCTCGTAGTTTGAAGTTGAAGCAGTTGAACCGAGCAACTTTGCGGAAAGAGAGACTAGCTAAGCAAAAGGCGACTCGACAGAACTTAAGAGATGCCGAAGGTGAGATTATATGACATATCATTAAAATGGCTTACTGATATAGGGTTCTAGATCTGCGAGTACAGTTCTTTAAGAATGCAATGGATCTTGATAAGAAAGAAGAATACACATTAGAAGACATGAAGGATTTTGTGGAAGCGTAGGTATTGGGCTGAAACTGAATACTAGGAAAATTCTAACCAAGCATAGATTTATATCACGAGACGATGGTGAGTTAAACAAGCTAAAGGCCAGCCGAAGGCCTGGTCGCCCGGCATCCAACCGTCAAGATCTATTGGAACAAAAAATCAACAACGAGAAGAAGGAATTTGAGACAGGGTTCAGGGTACCAGATCTCTCTGATAAGAAGAATGTTGAATATTTGAGGAACTGGAACGGTGATAGAAGTGGATTGAGCATAATCAGATTTATTCGGATCACGAAGAATATGACTGAACTACCCCAGCACCATGATGACCACGTAATGCACGAATAGGCGTGTTCATCACGCTGCTCCATTTTGCAGAGAAGTTGAGTTTATCGAATATATCATGAGACTAACATTTCGATTGCCTAATCTAATCATGACTTGCAAATACATAGTAATCCAGAAGTTCACTTAACTCTCCTCTGTGCGACGGAAACCCTGACCAAGAAGCAATTCAAACCTCTCTGACGCTGGGAATAAGAGAAGAAGAAAAACTAACTAGTATGCCTGAGTTGGGTATTTCTTATGTTATGTAAATAAATAAATTAAATCGACATGACAAGCACAGCGACACCGATAACACCGATAAATGATGTAGTAAGTTTGATTAAAAGCCCATTGTATCGCTTTTCTGGAGAAAAAAGCCGTTCAAAAACCAAAAGTTCCCCTGGGCCGCCCCCTCCTATACATGTCCATCCGTCCTTTTCAAGTTTTGAAATGGCTTTGACATACTTGCCTGGGTTCTCCATTGTGGAAAGCGTGGAGAATAGGTCTTGCGGTGGACGCTCGTCACGGAAGGGGAGAGCTTTGGTATAAATTGTTTTAAGAGACGGAGTAAGGATCGCGTACTCTTTATTAATCGGATGTTGCTTTTGCGCTTCCTCGGCTTCCAGTTGAGATACTGATGAAAAGAAATTCTTAGAATCCAATGAGTATGGCTTTTTGGAATATGCTTTTTCCCAGCTATAGTCATAGGCGTTCTTTGTTCTAAATTTCTCCTCTTCACGCTGCTTAAATTTTTCCTGTGTCTCCTTCATAACATTATCAAATTGTGCCATATCCTCAGCACTGATCTCCGACGGCTTTTTCGAAGAAAGCTTCCCTGATGTTCCATATTTCTTTCTAATATCGTCAGGAAACATTTCAGCGATTTCGATATCGTCTTTAGAAACCTTTCTGGCAGATACTTGGGTTTTACCATGTGATTCAACCTTTGGTTTTTCCTTCTTGGTAGTAGTAACTGGATCTTGGGCCATGAGGTCATACAGCTGACCGAAGGTTTTTTCATGGTCCTTGTATTTACCTTTAAGGTTTGGATACAAGTCCCTCTTGGCATCCAAATCACCCACATGTCTAGAATCAACTATGTTGTCGAATCCTGCCTGAGGTGTAGACTCATAACGCGAAGGTTGTTGCTTGTTCGATTCCGGAGTCTCGCCATTTTTCAACTCTTCAATTTCCAGTTGTGAAATTTCGTTCGTCCCGGTTCCTGACAAGGGAGAGTGCTCCGTCGGTTCTTCCATGGATGAAGAAGCTACATTAGCGTCTGCTAGCGGCGAATGCTCCTCTTGTACTCCACATACCTTTATTGTCGGGTCAGTCAAGTCGCTTGTCTGGAGCTTTCCTGGGCGCTCACCCTGTTCAACTTGCTGTTCGAGATGTTCAGGTTTAGCTCCCGCCAATGGACTATGCTCCTCAGCCGAATGCACCAAATTTTCAGGGTGTTCAGGTTTATGCTTCACCTTGTTTGCCTCTTTAAACGGTGTCTGCTTAACCGGGCTGTCAACATCTGCTAGAGGTGAATGCTCCTCAGTTAGCCCACAGACTTTCATCGACTCGTCGAGTGCTATTTCACCCTTATGGTCAGTTTCTTTCTCCAACTCCTTAGCGTTAGCTCCGGCAAAGGGTGAATGCTCCTCTCCACGGGGAACCGATGACTTATCGATGCTTTGGCCATGGTCCCAAGACATTTCCGTCTGTTGAGTGTCCACAGGCTTAGCATCACTTTTAGCTGTAGCGCTAGGCGATGCCATTTGAGAGTCAACAGGCCCAACATCTTTCCCTTCCTCCTTGGCGCTCTTAACGAACCAACGGTATCCATTGCTCTGCTTGGAATTAGGAAATAGACTAAATGCATCTCCTGGTTTACGTTTAGGTAAAGCCTGTCTTCTCAGGGTAATAGGATCAATAGTATAATCCCCGAGCTCTTCGGAATACGCCTCATTGCGTTTCTTAAGTTCTTCAAAGTATGGGTTAACAGAAGGTTTCTTATCATCGCTCTTTCCCTTCCATAAGCCACTGCCATTCCAATTATGGAATTTGTTTGAATTGGCACTCAAAGCTGTCATAACCTTCCATCTCAACGCCACAGTCTTAAAGACGCCGGGAAAGTAAATTCTATTGGCATGCCTAGCGATTCGTCCTTTGTACCTAGCTCCTCGCAAGTGCCACATGTGGCACTGTTTTCGCCCAGTCAAAAGGGGTTCTGACTGTTTAACTGCCGTTCGCTTGAGCATTGTGTGGCGTACGTGGTAAACTCATAGCAACCCCAAAGGTGCCCTTATCTCTTCCCACGATGGGGTCCGCGGGTTGTGCTCATCGGAGATCGGACGACCGCTCCGGCACTGCAGTATTTGCATGTAATTCTTCAGACACTTCAGTTCGTCTTTGGCAGTAACGTTCAGGCATTTTACACAGTCGCATCCATATAGTGGCTGCTCGCATATGGTTCGATGGGTAAACTTCTGTATATATCCTGTATATTTTTTGGGCAACGTAGATGGTATTTTGTAAACGAATATTTCAATCGTTCGAGAATGTTACAACGCAATAAGTTAACCAAGTATATCTTTGCACCATTTCTTAAGAATCTACAGCCTCGTAACCTGGGTAATAATCGTCTAGAATAGCCTAGCTGAGCTTAAGGCATTGATTTACTAGGAATTGGCAAATGTATTTAATATGCTACTTAAAAACGGTTAAACACTCCTTAATTTTAGGAGAATAACTGGAACAACCCTATTTACAATATATCTTATTACAGGGCCATCAAAACTTCGTCTACAAGAGAAGATGGTACAGGAACAAGGTGGAATAAACCATTGTAAGATGGGAATAGGTGCAAAACATGGGCATTGCATATTATAAATACGAATTACTTGGAGTCATCTTTTTTATCCTCCTTCTTATCGTCTTTCTTCTCCTTTTCATCTTCACCGTTAGAATTATTGTTGTGGTTATTCTTCTCGGACTTCCCTTTGTTCTCGATCTTATTCTCGATAAGGTTGTGGAAGGCGATGATAGCACGAACAAGAGATGTAATATACACCATCATGAGCTCATCATTGGTTTTAACAGTGAACGCGGTGGAGAGAATGTTTGTATCCTTGGTGTCGTTGCTCGTCTCCGATGAAAGTTGAGTTGGTGTGGCAAGGTTCGGTAAAAGGTTGAATACATCCTGTAGTTTTCCTAGAATGACATGATTTACGGGCAAAGTACCATCCATCACCTTCTGTAAGTACTGGGCAATGTCCCTAAGATGGTTATGCAAGCCCTGTAAAGATTGAAGTTGATTTGTAATCCTTGTCGACAGAGATCCAGCCGCAGCATCACGAATATCACGAAGAAGATGTTCGACGCCAATTTCTTCAGCTTCTTCTGCCTCTATCAGAGAAGGAACGTGGACAAAAGTCTTGTCTGCGGCAGTACCGTCATCCTTAATCTCTTCAACTGCCAAATAAGCATCAGTAGGAATGCCAACATCCTTTGGCTGTACGTCAACAATCAGCAAAAGAGGGTCGCTAGTATATTTTTTGAACAATTCATTGATCTGGAGATCTGAAGCACGAAGCTTCGGTCCACTATGATACCAACCAATAAGCTTCTCTTTGGCATTCACCTTCTTGAACATATCGCCCATAGATTCGATGTAATTATGGTCCAAAAACCAAACTGACGAGTTTTTCTCATCCTCTTCGAATGGGATTGCAAACGAGTTCTTTACGTGGATCGTTGATCCTGTGTTGTCACCTAACAAGACACCAACCACGCGCTTCTTGGTATCCTTTGCAATTCTATTATAATGGTCCACAACAGACAATAAGACCAGAGGAGCAACCGTCACTGACTGGTTTGGAAGCGCAGACTTCGATTCTACAGGTGCCATGTCGACCTCTCTATGCTGTTTTATGCTGTATTTACTCTCAATCTATCGTGCTCTGTGTGGCGTTGCCTCCCAACTTATTCGTTCCGCGTACATTTCAGCACCAGCAAAACGGCGTTGAAAACGGGTCTTAACCAAGTGCCCCAAAAGTTATTATTCTGAATATGAACGATTACTTTCAATTCCTATTGCAGTCAGAGCTGAAGTTCTTGAGTGGATGGGATCGTATGAAAGCTTCGAAACCATTTCTATCCTCTGGGGCAATTTTGTCAAACTAATTAACGCAATAGAACCCGTTTATAGTTACTACGTCATGCAATCTTTACCTGGCTACCCAATGGAATTATCTAGCTCATTGCATAGCTACAGATGGATTAATCAAAATTCCTGTGTTTGCATTCTTATAGCTAGCTAATTGTATATATATCTCCGAGACAAACTTATAATAAGGAGAGTTAAAAGCGACCAATCCACTTCCAGAATTCTCTAAACTGGTCAGGTATGTGGAAAGTTAAGACATCTAATCTCTAAGCTCTAGGTAACCAACGTGGTTACATTTTAAATTTTTGATATATGTGTGCATGTATGCATCGTTTCACTTGGAATCCAGTGTTGGGACAACTTTCTAATCAAGGTCCGGCAAAAGTTTTGATATTCGTCGAATATACCAAATGCCTTTCGGTCAATTAGTGATTGGACCTCCTGGCTCAGGAAAGTCCACGTATTGCTATGGAATGTACCAGTTCTTGCAGGCAGTGGGGCGGAAGACTTCAGTCGTGAATTTGGATCCGGCTAATGACAAGACGAATTACCCATGTGCCCTGGATATCCGGGATTTCACAACTTTGGAGGAAGTCATGGATCAGGAGAATCTCGGACCAAATGGAGGGATAATGTTTGCTTTGGAAGAAGTCGAACAGAGTATGGACGAATTCGTAAAACAATTAAAAAAACTCGGGGAGAACGAATACTTGTTATTTGATTGTCCTGGCCAAGTTGAGCTTTTCACTCATCACTCTGCACTACAGCACATTTTTAAGCGACTGGAAAAACTGGATTATCGCTTGGTTGTAATCCACTTGGTTGATTCATTTTATATTACATCCCCATCTCAATATGTGTCGATACTGCTGATGGCGCTGAGAAGTATGCTCCAACTGGATATGCCTCATATCAATGTTCTCAGCAAGATAGATTTACTAAAGAGTTATGGCACGCTACCATTCAACTTGGACTTTTATACTGAAGTGCAAGATCTATCGCATCTCGTTCCTTTTATAGAAAAGGAGTCACCCACATTTCTCGGGCAAAAATTTGCAAAGCTTTCCCAAGCAATTGCAGAGGTAGTGGATGACTACGGTCTAGTTAATTTCGAAGTGCTGGCTGTGGAAGACAAAAAATCTATGATTGCATTATTATCAGTTATTGACAGGGCCAATGGATACTTGTTTGGGTCAACCGAAATCGGTGGAGACACTGTGTGGGCCGAGGCAACTCGTCAGGGTGGTTACTTAGGTAATGCTGCTGCAGATATACAAGAACGTTGGATTGACTATAAAGAAGAATATGATGAAGCAGAGGAGAAGGAAAGGCGGGAGCGGATGAAGACACAGCAGGAACAAAGCGGGGCCATGTCTGCAGATGATGAATGGGAACAGGCCCTAAGTGAATATGAAGCACAGACGGGAATGCGGCCGATGAAATAAGACGTACTAACTTGCATTAAAATTAGATATTTAATAAGGCCTTACCATGTATGTGCCACTATACTTTACGGAATTGTTCTATGTACTATTTTAATCTACAGAATTCCCGGTACACAGCTATAATAAGCTGCAAACTGTAGTGATTAGTTACCGATTTTGCATCTTTATAGAGCAAGATATCCATATCATGAAAGATTAAAACAGAGCAATGTGTGTAGCAGATACGCCAGGTTTATTTTCAAGTCTTAAATGCATATTTTATGACTAGTTTTGAAGGAATTTCTCTGCTTCTTGAACTACCTCCTTGGCAGACGAGGTGTCTTCATCGAGATCTGTGGAAAGAAGATCCTTAAGACTATCGAGGGTAGTTTTAATCTTTTTATTCAATTCAGGGACCATTTTCCTTGTTTCTTCTAGAACTTCGTTCATCTTCTTGATTTCGTACTCATCGCGGCCTTCCTGTTTAGCCTGTTCAACACGTTGAGCATCGGCCTCCGCTTCCTTCCGATATAAGGCCTGCTCCTTCATTAGCCGCTTGAGAGCATTGGCTTTGATTTGTAGTTGTGAAGGGGCCATGATGGACGATTATTCGACTATTAGTTGGTTTCTAGGGGGGTTTCGTATAGGAAACATTAGTCCCAACAGCACGCTGTACCTTTCGGCACAACTTTTTTTCATCTTCTTTTGATGGCCCTGGCACCTCTAAAAGAGCGAATTAATCAGAAGATCCTGGGTTTAGAATTTAACCTTAGCTATGTAGAAAATAAGGAGCGAGAGTTTTTGGACCTTCAAAAAACTTTACAGCAAGAGCCAGAAAGATTGTCGGTGAATGATAAAGTCAAGTTTTTTGTTGGCGACGGATGGTTCATAGAACAATCTGTCGAGGACTCGCTTGAGTTTGTCAAAAGACGTCTGAAGAAACTTGTGGGAGAGATTGCTCAGATTAATAGCAACTTAGAATCTGCCAGAAAAGCGGTTTCTGATTTGGAGAAACTGGACTCAGACGAAGCTGCACAAAGTGATGCAAAAAAAGATGAGCAGATTGATGAGTATATTACGGATGAGGGTCTTCCTATGATGGACATTCATGAAGAGCTTGATGACGAAGGAAATGTAGTATCGTCTACCGTTGAACCCCAAAAGAAGGACTATGACTTGAAAGAATTTGCTGAAAAGCATCTCAGCAGAATAATTCAACAAAGAGAAAAGAGCATCAAAGACGGGGAAGATGGCAAACCATTACAACAAGGCGGTGAATACGATGATGAAGGTTATCGGATCCTTAATGGGAAGAGGGTGTATGGACCTCCTAGACCCCTACCGAAGGAATCGCAGAAGGAACAAGAAAGCGGTGGAATGAAGGATATGCGGGAAGCGAAATCTCAGGACAATCACCAGCCTCTCTTAAATGAGCCAAATAATACTATGGCTACAACGAAAACAGGTGAAAGGCCCATTGATAGACCTCCACAGTTCCTGAAGCGATTTAGAGGCCAAGCGGACAGCAAAATACCAGCGGAATCAGAACGAATAAGTGAGGTAACCGAGAAGGATGTCAAAAATATGCTACAGCCGGAGGCTGCTGGGTCTATAAGTGATGTCACTCAAAGTTCCGTGAAGGCTACAAGCGACGAGTCAATCATTCGAGGCGTCGTTGAGAAATCTTCTGATAGTCCAAAGCAAGTGGTTGAACCTGGTAAAAGTAATAGGTATTTTCCAAGGCATCATCACAATTCTATAGACACAGAGGACCTGCTGCAGTTGGAGCTAATTGCAAACGACCTAACTGAGAACGAAGATGACTTTCATACTGATGATGTGGATTGGGATTTTGAAGAAGATTACGACGAGGACGAGGACGAGGATGAGGATGAGGATGAATACGGACGAACCAGCATTGGATATGATAGGTTGACTCCAGAAGAAATTGAAAAAAGAACAAAAGCAGCAGAGACCGCTGCATTAGAGGCCAGGAATAAGAGAACCTCTACAGCTGGATTGGAAGGTAAAAAGCAAGTTAGGTTTTCCAACGAGATTGAAATCAACAGGTTTGACAATACCAGGAACCCGCAAGATCTTTCGTATACAGAGACTGGCGTTTTGGTTCCGGGATCTGCTGAGCTGGCAACAAAATCAGAAGAAACAAAGCCAAGAAAAAAGATTTCTCGTTTTAAGGCAGAAAGAATGGAAAATAAAGCTAATCTTACAACGCTCGAGCCAGACGTGGTTGTTCCCAGAGATCCTCAGCAAGGACCAGTGGATAGTGTTTTGGAAAGGGACAGTACTGGCAATTTCTCGAGGGATACGCATTCATCCAACGAAGCATTATCTAGCAAGGCAAATGAGAACACGGGTGACGATATCAAGGAAGAGAGTACTTCATCTCCCTTGAGTTCCACTATTGTAGAAAGGGCCCCTGTTAACTGTGTTCAGGAGCGCGTTGATGCGATAGAGAGCATCAAAAATGGGTCTGATACAACAAAATCAAATATGGTTGACGAGCAAGATGAAGTTAATGGTAGTGGGCCAGTTGGGGATATTATTGAAAAGGATTTTTCTGTATCTATGGATGAGCAAAATTCACGACATCATAAGCGTGAAACCTCCTCTTCTTCTACTGATGGTTCAGGACTGGCCCGTCCGTCGAATAAAGAAGACAGTTCTTTGCCTTCAGAATCACAAACTAAACCTATGTGTCGGCGTAATGATTTTAAAGCTTCTCATAATGGTTCTTCTAGAAGGAGCAAAATCCCACCAGCCTTCCTACGACAGCCTGAAAAGTTCCGACATATTAAACTTGAGCGTCCAACGCCAATTTTAGGCATGACGGCTGAAGAAACTGTCGTACCGATTGAGGTTTCTGAAGAACAACAGATCAATGATACTGTGGAGAATGTTGCGTCTAGCATGCAAATGCCTGAAGTATTTAGTAAGGAAGTATATGACTTGGCTCGCGAGCATTTCAAGGATGCGGTAGTTACCGAGGAGCAGTTCATCGAAGCGCATGACAGAGAAGACGAAGATGACGAAGATGAAGAGGAAGAGCAAAAGGAGCAGCCAACTTCTAGGCCAATTCTTTCGCCCAGTGTTAAGGAAAATCGAACTCCCCCAGCTCCCGTTGCCCCATCGTTTGTTTATAGTGCTGACGGTTCTGAGTCCGAAGATGAGTTTTCAGTAAACATGGCGGATGTCTCAGCCGAGTATCATCGACTTAGAAATAAGTTCATTCAGCAAACTGGTGGTTTTAAACAGTCCGATACAGAGAAGCAGTTTGAATCTGTTGATGAGAACGGAAACCCTATCAAGGTTAGCAGGTTCAAAGCGGCTCGGTTGGCGAACCGATCAGTATAATTTATTGTTCTTTTTCCAGTTCCAATCTTTTTTTTTTTTTTTTTTTTTTTTTTTTTTTTTTTTTTTTTTTTTTTTTTTTTTTTTTTTTTTTTTTTTTTGGCAAAACGGAACTAAAAGACTGCTTCATACGTATTCCAATTGTACGGAGCAGTCTTGGTTGAGAAAACCAATTTACACAGTTCCAAGATCAAAGCACCCGGTCTCAAACAGGTAGTCCTTTTAACCTACGGCTGTTCTGTTCGTTTCCCAGGTGACATTTTTCATCGTTTGAAAAAACCCAAGTCTACACTGTAGAAGGCTTCATCTGGTATTAACAATACATAGTCCCAAACGGTTGTAGCAGAATTGTGCGTCGTTGGATCGGCCAATATGCCCTCGAGAGTGCATTGACCGCCACTTCCAAACGACATCTAAACTATATCTCGAATTAATTCTCCTATTCAGTCTTAAATACACTGACCCTCATATAATTGAACAATAGCAGTCAAGACGAATAGGAACGTTATGTATTAGAAGCGCTGTGCGCAAAGTGGGCCGCCGATCGGAGCCCGTTTTTGACACAGAAGGGCAGTGTTATAGCGCGCCGAGCGACATATTACCCCTTTTACCCACAGGAAGTGTGTGATTGATGCTACACGGCATTAACAGAAGTTTGTGGTTTAGAACTCGCTCTCTGATGTGCTATTGACCTTTTACATCTGTATGAGAAATGTCATCTTCTACTGATCAGTCTTCATTGCCTTCTGTTCTGGATGTGAAGAGCAGGTGGGAGCAGATTGCGAATGGTGTTGGTACAGAGACAGATGGTGCGCAGGAACAGAAGCAATCAGGCCGTCCCAGTACCTTAAACAAGACGACGTCTCACTCCTACTCTGGTCCTTCTAATTCGGGATACCAAGAAAAAGGCTATGAGTCAACTCCAAATTTGCTGTCAGGTAACACTGCGAGAAGTATGAGTGAGAGCAGTGCAGCGTCCAACAGTGAGAACTACTCCACTCCGCCTTCGCTGCCTACCACCCACGTTTCGGCGAAGCCAAAACCTATTGTGGCGCCGAAGCCGGCTCGATTAAGCTCGAGTTTTGCTGCCCTAGGGATAAGTGAAACTTCGCGGTCCGTGCAGCCTTCACTAGGGCCACAACAACCGCAACAGCAACAGCCGCCTAAGGCACCTACGCCAGATATTACAGTTTCTACGCCCCAACTAAATCAGCATCAGCAACCACAGGTCCCCCCGGCTCCGCCACCTCCGCGAAGTACAACTCCTAGGATCCAACAACAACATAATCCGATTGCCAGCGCACCGGGATCACCTAACAATATGTCAAAGCCAACGCCTCCTCCTCCGCCTCCTCCGTCACGGTCTCCGGTGAATGGGGCTCCTGTAACCAAGAGGCAGTCCAAAGTGTTGGAGGCGGCAGAACATATGGATACGGTACACCAATTACACAATCAGAACCAATCGTTGGCCCCTCCATCTACAACAGCGTCTCCAGCACCAGTTACGCCTCCAGAGGTATCGAGAGACAACAATCAAAACAGCTATTTTCATCCAAACATCTCCCCCAGCAGGGCGGCGCGGCAAACGTCTCCTAGGTCACCAAACCCCAATTCTGCTGGGGTCATGCCGCCGCCTCCACCGCCACCCCGTGGTATGCAAGGAAGCAATTCTAACCCCCATCTTCCACTAGCAAACAACAACTCTGAAAATCTTCCCGCACCTCCTACTTTACCCCCTAGGCCGTCTCGATCGCTATCACCTCAGGCAAGGGTACCGTATCCCGATAATAATCAGTACCAACAGCCGCCGCTATCTGTTCCTCGACATCACCAGCAACAACAGGAGCCAGCTACAAGCCCTCAGATACCGTCTCTTCCACCATCACAAATATCGCCAACACCCCGAGCTCCACAAACATTTAGAAGTGATGATGAATATGACGGGGATACAATAGACTACCCGTTAACACAGGATGCTGTTGGCTACCCGGACTCGTCGCAAGCTAATAGACGGGCCCCTATTTTCCAAGGGGTCCTGCATGAAATTAATACCAAATCCGAAGTTAAATCAGTTTCACTCTTTGGTCGCTATCTATGTGTATCCTCATTGACAACAGTTGTGCATGATATTGAGACTGGCGAACAATTATGGAGCATGGCACATGAAAACACCAAGGTTACGGCTGTAGCGTTTAAAGGTATGCCCAATGACCCACAGAGGGAAGGGACCGTCCTTTGGCTAGGAACAAAAGATGGCCAATTATGGGAAATTTCTTTGGATCAGCCGGGGAAAATTATGTACAAGCGGCCAAATGTCCATTTAACTCCGTTAGTACTCATTCAACGGCATGGCACGTCAATGTGGACTTTGAGTGACGACGGTAAGTTAGGTGTGTGGGATGGGGAATTATCTGGGACCCCGAAAACGCATAGAGTGACTCCAAATTTCAAGGCATTTACCCCTGTTGGTGGACAATTATGGGTTGGTAGGAACCGCCAGACCAATATTTACCAGCCATCATCCGATCCAAATTCTCAGTTCATTCTCACTCCGCGTCCGTTACCTTCGTTTACAAATCCATCTGGCAGACAAGCTGGTGAATTTAGCTGCTCTGGAAGACTAAAAACAAAGCCGGATTTGGTGTTTTTCGGACATGAGGATGGTTCGGTGACTATTTATTCCCAATCCAGAATGGTTGCATTGGAGTCGGTTAATATATCCATTCATAAAGTCTGTTGTATTAAGGGTGTCGGTAAATATCTATGGATAGGGCTCAAAAACGGCAACATTATGGTATGCGATGTCGGTCAGCGGCCGTGGAAGGTAATAAAAGAATGGAAAGCACATGATGGACCTGTACATGCAATTCATTGCTACGACGCCTCGCTATGCTTTCCCAATGGGAACCTTCCGGTCGTTAGCTTCTCGACGGATGCGTGTGTTCGTATATGGGATGGGCTACTAAAACATGATTGGATTGGTAAGTATCTGGTCGACTATGATAGGTTTTATTGTTTCTTTACTAATATCTCAAATCAGAGATGGATATGCAGAGGCATGATGAAGAGTTCTCTACATTTAATGACATAAAAGTCCAGCTTATTACTTGGAACAGTGGTGCAGCGAAGCCATCAGATTTAGAAACGAACAGCGTTGACAACAGCTTTTTACGTGACGCATTGGCAGGTTATCAAGGTGGACACGCAGATGTCATTGTGTTTGGGTTCCAAGAGTTGGTTGAGTTAGATAACAAATCTGTCACGGCTAAGACCATGTTTTCCAAGCGCAAAAAGGATAAAGACGTCAACACAAGCTCTCATATTTCGCATCAGTACAAGGCTTGGCAGGACAGACTCTTTTTTGCTACGTGTGATTACCTTTCTGAACCCTATAAACTGGTGCATTCGAATAATATGGTTGGCCTTTTCACCTGCGTATTTATCAAAGAGTCCATGTTGCCTCGCATGCGCAGTGTTCAGTCATCATCTGTCAAGACTGGTTTAGGTGGGTTACACGGGAACAAAGGTGGTTTGGCAGTACGTTTAATTATTGATGATTCTTCACTGTGTTTTGTTAATGTTCATTTGGCTGCAGGTCAGTCTGGCACGATGCAACGAAATAAGGACATTGAAACTATTCTTGAGACTCAGTTCCTAGAAGATGCTGCTAATAGCAAATTGACAGGGAAAGGTATCTTTGTCAATGGTGGTGATGGCACCATGATTATGGATCACGAAATTTGCTTCTTTTCAGGCGATATGAACTATAGAATTGACATGCATAGGCCTGTGGCCATGAAAGCGATCCAAGATGGTGATTTGGATGCCTTGCTGGCTAAGGACCAACTGTTAAACCAAATAACCCAAAACCCAGGAATGCGGTTAAGAGTATTCCAAGAACCCCCTATACGCTTTTACCCAACCTATAAATTCGACCTCGGGACTGATCAATACGACACGAGCGAGAAAAGAAGAGTTCCGGCATGGTGTGACCGCATTTACTATAGAGGCGGCACGCGAATAACGCCGCTTGAATACCAGAGTCACACGGTAAGAGTATCTGACCATCGGCCTGTTAGTGGACTTTACAGAGTACAAGTCAAGACTATCGATACTGCGAAACGCAGTGAGTCGTACAAAGCCTGCCTTAATCGCTGGAAGGCACACTTGGACCGCGCAGTAGACGTTTCGCGTGCGACTGCTGGTTTTGATGAATGATGACCATATTTGGGTTAAAGATTTAATTTTTAATAGATGCTGTAAAAGCCCAATTCAAATCTTGTAAACAGTTGACAACATGGCTAGACAAGGTTAACGAAACACAGAACCTAACCGCTTAGATTAAATATCCTTGACAACCTTTCTGGCAACCCATCCTCTTAACAAGTAGTGGGCAGACCATAGAGATTTTGAATCTCCATTGTAACTGTTCTTTCCTTCAAATTTGTCCAAGATCTCCCATTGGCCGGACTCTAGTAAAACGGTTTCCAACTCTTCCATGGTAAGTTCTGCTTGTGGAGCTGTCCCCCATTTTAAAGGACCGAAGTTAATCCAATATCCACCAGGTTTTGTTAGTTCGTAAATATTATCCAAGTACGAAAAGATATTCTCAGCCGTGTCGATAAGATATAGGGAAACGATGGCGTCGTACTGATGAGACAGTTGAGTAAAGTCTCCATATTTTAACCATAAATTGGACAAATGAGGTATTGTATCCAAATCAGGCACCTGGACTCCCCTTGTGTGGCAATCTTTACTCAACTGATGAGAAAACTCATGGACATAAGGATGAATAGTATAATGGTTGTTCCGATGGGTATTTTGAAGAAGGAACCTTGATGTAATGTCCATAAGCATTGAATATTCGATTGCTGTAACGTGGTAACCCTTTTGTGCTATTTCAAACGCTGCTCGGGCAAGTCCAGATCCAGGCACTAACACGTCAGGGGGATCAGCAGTCATGGGCAAAAACAATCCAATTCGCTCTAAAACAGGATCAATTAGGCCCTTGCGGTTTTCCTCAGTTTCAAGAGACCAGTCTCTCACCAAATGTTCTAATATTTCAACAACACGACTATGAGGTGTGCAAGCCGCAAACCTCAATTCGTGTGGCGTTATGGAATTGTGCAGTTTTGCGTATTCCGACAACTCTTTGAGTACGGCACTATTCGCAAATATCGCCTCTGTCACGGCTTCGAGCCGGTCTAGATACCCTGCATTACTAGCCATTGCCTTATGCCGAGATGGCATCTTGGCGAACAGTCGCCTCTTCCTCTGGATTTGTTCAAGTGAACGTGATTCATATTGATCCAATGCTGAAACTGCATTTATCAGTGCCTGCCGGTCATTCGACAATGGCGGTTTGATATACCTCAGTACCTGTGCTGAAAAACTATTCCCCAGCATGCCTGTAAACGTTCCCTTTGGTGGCTCCATGGGAATTTATGTCTTACTATTTACAGAAAGAAACCCTAACCTCAACCTCGAAGATATAATTCAGGGGGGGGGAAGTGTATTATGCAAATTTTGCATTGGCCTACCGTTGTTTTAATCGCTCAAAGTGTACGATAAAATACATTGAACGATAACTAATGGTCATTTAGGTATAGTAGATGGCCCTAGGTGGTATTTGCGAAAGTTTTAGCTCGCCAATATCTTACATAGTCTGTATATCGATATATTCGAACGGTATACTACACCAAAATGGCAGATATTTGAGACTTAGCATGAGCATCAGGTTCTTTACTTTTAGTGTTTGAGTTTATGCCCGCAATATTACAATTAATATAGGACTTAAAGTTAGTAGGCCTTCTTTGCAAACCCATCAACATAATTTTGGATGTCAGCATACTATTTTGAGCCGCCCATTCCTCGCAAATCACGGAGAAGGCGGGTGAGGCATGTCTTAGAAGGCAAATCAGACTGGGAAAGCATTCATCCTTTGTTAAGGCGGAGGAGGCATATGAGGAGATCCAGGACATACTTCTGGCGCGGGCATAGAAGGAGGTTACTACCATTACGACGATTGAGAAGACGGCCACATCTGAGAAAAAAGCGTTTGGAAGAACTGGAGAAGAGTAAACTAAGCACAATTATAACGTATTTGGATCATACTAGCCGTGTTTTCTGGCACCTCCACCGTGTAGGTCATAAACTTCCTGTGTTGTTGCGTCTATCGGCAAAATCCCATAGACGGGTGTTCATGAGCTTTGAGTGGTAGCTATTCTTTCTACACTATTGAACCATTATTAAATAATATATGACGTCTGGAGTTCTGGTGTATTTCCGATGGAACACGTTGTCCAAGTGGCGAGGAACATTCAATGAAGCACACGATCCAGTGGGCACTCACGTAAAACAATGTGAAAACTATGGAGGACTAGAGCAAAGTAATACTAGCAGATTTTCAAGTTAAACTAAATAGTAAAAGTAGATTATGGTTACAAAACGATCACCACCCAAATGTTTCAGTATGCAAATAAACCTCCTTGGGCAAGATTTCGGAAGAGCTTCTCTGTCGAAAGAGGATACGTTTTTGAAGGCCAGCGGCAGCATTCGCCGTATCGTTTCTCACACTTTGGCAGCCAGAAGAAATAATAATTGTCCTGGAGCCCGAGTGCTCGCTCCATTCCTTTAACTTGTTTCCGATATTGGCGCGAGAATGGATAATAGATATATTAGATGGAATAGAGTTCGAGAGAGAGGACTCCGAAGTTGTATCATCATTTTTCTTTTCCGTGACATCAGAAGTTGACACGGAAGACGGCTCACTCTTTCGTGTGATGTGGAGCTCGAACCCAACAATGGATGGGTCAGGGAACAAATTGAATGCATCTTCAATGTCCTTGCGGAACCATTCAAATGCCTCAATATACCGAACACACCAAAGGACGCGGATGCGCTTAATTGGCAGACATCTTCCTTTAGCGAGCTCAAGAGCCATGTACTTGAGGAATGGGATTACCGCCGTAGAGCCAGATCCACTGCAAATCAGGAAGACATCGTCAAAGGAAAGGACGTCTCTATCGACGCCACCATAGGGCCCGTCCCAAACTACTTTTTGCGACTGTGCCAACTTATTTGACGCCTGCTCATACAAGGTCTTTGTAAAGCCACTATATGGTCTCGCAATTAGTCTCATTTTGGTAAAGCCAGACGTTTGATCATACTCTGGAATCCCCGCAAGCGTAAATGGATGGTTGGACAAGGGTTGGATGGAGAGGAATCGAATAAATATGTGTTCACCAGGGAGCCAGTGAACGGGTATTCGACTAAAGATGTTGACTTGGACTGCCCCATCAGGAAGTACAGTTATATTGGCCACATCGTTCACAAACCAGTTGCCCTTTAAACGAAGATAGCTGGTTTTTTTCAAATATCTATAAAGCAAACCTGCAGCATAAACCGCCAGAGTGCCCCACAAAAAAGCCCATGATTCTAAAGCCTGGTCATCATGCCAGAAAAGAACGCCGAGATATGCAATTGCAGTAGGCCAATGAACATGTAGGAAAACTTCGTAAAATCTGTCTCTGATGGAGCCTAAAGAAAAGAAACATAAGATGGCCAAGAGAATCAGAGCGACTGTGCCTGAGATGTCATAGATTGACGTGGTGTAAAAGTGGTTCAACCAACCATAGCCACCTTCCCATACCGGTTGAACCAAAAACGGGATTGCATGAATCCATGCAAATAAAAAGCTAGTCCAGGCAGACGCTGCATGGAATATGTTTAGCTTCTCATAACTCACCCCTGTTAAAGCCGTCACCACATTAACTTTTCCAGAGAGAGCGAAAATGACCGGGGTGAGGGCATTTGAGATCAGGCCTGCTCGCACAGCCATTGGGGGGCTACCAAACTTGAAGCAGGCTCTATACCAAAAATGAGGAATGAAGCAGATGCATAGCAGGAACACAAGTCCGCCAAACACGTATATTACAACTCCCACTGAAGAGGGCAAAATTGTATACTTGGTCACAGCCTGTGGTAACCTCCTGTATCCAATATACCTGCAAACTGCAGTGATGTCCGACCGCAGCGGAATATAAAATGGCTTTAAATTTCTATGTTGATGGTCAGAAGCCATGTTTGCTGCCCTTTTTAGCATCAAAATGAAAACAGTAGCTACCACAAACCACATAGTCCACCTGGCATACTTTGTAGCATCTGCCCATGGAATCATGGCTTGTGACTCGTCGTGCCCCATCTGAAAATGAGCCGATTCAATATCGGTGCAGTTATAAGTAACTCCATTCTGGACCCTCAGCGATCGCATAGCGAAGTATCTATGCTGCTGCACTGGCAGGTCAAGTACTCTATTATATAGTCCAGGGTATCAAGACACTGTGATATTAATTAGCTCCTTTTTGACGCGATGAGCATTTTAACCCCTAGAATGTGCTCATACAAAATCGCCGTGCACTGGCCATTCACGAACAGTAAAACAAGCCATTGGATCTATGAACGTCTTTTGGGCCACAATCTACGATTCTACTTCTGTCAGTTTAATGATCTCAACGGTTACTTCTTAATTGGCCCCATAAGGGAGGCTTTCCCGACGCAGGGACGAATGGAGCCTTGAGTAATTTTCAGTCCGCTCTGTTCGAGTATATCTATTCGAGCTATTTAGCGGTAATTAATCAGCTCTTTATGTCGAGCAGTCTATAGCTAGAGCAGATAATTTCAACTGAGAGCATTCTCATGCATATCAATGGCGACGGTCGTGCGCATTCCCGTTCTTCGAACGGCCAAACATTTTAAGGGTCCCGTCACAACTAATCAGCCGCCTTTTGATTTTTTTCAATCTTAATTATCTCATTGGTTGCGGTTGTCAAATGTTTGATTACTGTACAATTTGCTTTAGCAAGACTGAAAAATGTGAACTGATTCGTTTGTTGCTCTATTCCGTTATTAGAAACTACAGATATATATAAAAATTGTGGAGAAAGTGCCTACTGCTTGAACTAAATATACATACGCGATTGCACTTTGTGCTCCATTGAAGGACTACTAAATATATGCTATATATACTGTCAACACCTATCTAGTGTAGAACCGATATCTGAAAGCAATGTATCATAATGGAAGTACCACCAGTAATTCTCCTCAAAATCCTGCTTAAGTCAGATTGATGAACAACTTTGGCTCAATGATGAAAGAGCTTAGAAGGTAGCAAAACTATAGTTTATTTAAAGTCTAATTTCCCCACAAAACTTCTCTTGCCCTCCTAAGATAACAGTTTTCGAACCACGGCTGATTGCAGAGGATGTACGGCACACGAAGCAAGTTGGCGAACCCTCTTGGCGAACAGGACTCCGAATGCGGCCAGACAGAGTAAAGACTCATTATGAAGATCAATTGGCGGTTTGCATAGAAACAATCGATCAGTGTAAGGAGTTAGTTCACTTGAAATATGTTGCGGAGTCCGACAAACATCGCTGCCTCACGAAGTAGACAAACTAAGGGCGTTCTTTACCCATATACCAAACATTCAATTTTCAAACAAACTAACAAACAAAAAAAAAAAAAAAAAAAATTCATGGAAGACATGCCATTCCCAAAAACCAACAACGAACGAATTCTCAACATTGATACCGTACAGAAAAGGGCCATACTCGGAAAAAATCACTCTCAGCCGTGTAAGTCCAAATCTCAGGGGCGGCTCGGAGTGCGAAAACCGCGGTAATCCTTGGGAAAAGCCGCACGGTTCCGGGGGTGGGTCGGTCTAGGCGGCGGCTAATGGTTAAGCGCCGAGGAGGATCGGAATCCGTTTGGAGAGTGATATATATTCAGTGCTTGACCAGCGGCATTTCTTTATCAAACATCAACCAGTTTTTTTATTTATCAAAAAATGCTTAGTAGAGCTCTCGGACGACGCATTGGAAGCGTGGCCACTCGTGGGTTTCACACTCGACCCAGTGTTATGAAGGCCCAATTCAACTGGCAGGATCCATTGAGATTGGACACGTTGTTGACGGAAGACGAAGCTGCGATTTCCCAAGTGGCACATGATTACTGCCAGGAGCAACTATATCCAAGAGTTCTTGAGGGATATAGAACTGAAAACTTCGATAAAAACATAATGAAGGAGATGGGTGAATTGGGATTGCTTGGTGCAACCATCGACGGCTACGGTTGTCCTGGAGTTTCCTCCGTCGCATACGGTTTGATTGCACGAGAGGTTGAACGTGTGGACTCCGGATTCCGCTCAGCAATGAGTGTCCAGAGCTCTCTGGTCATGTTGCCAATCATGGAGTTTGGTACAACCGAACAGAAGGAACGATTTATTCCAAAGCTTGCTTCCGGAGAACTGATTGGCTGTTTTGGACTTACTGAGCCTAACCATGGCTCTGACCCAGGTTCTATGGAGACGGTGGCAAAGCCACATCCATCCAAGAAGGGTGTTTACTTACTCTCTGGTGCTAAGACTTGGATCACCAACTCTCCAATTGCTGATGTCATGGTGGTTTGGGCCAAACTTGATGGCGAAATCAGAGGTTTCCTTGTGGAGCGATCAAAGGTGGAATCGGGTCTGGAAACCCCAGCTTTGAAGAATAAGACTGGTCTCCGAGCCAGTATCACTGGTATGATCCAGATGGACAATGTTGAGGTACCTGAGGAGAATCTTTTCCCAGAGATCAAAGGTCTAAAGGGACCTTTTACTTGCCTGAACAGTGCTCGTTATGGTATTGCTTGGGGTACTATGGGTGCACTTGAAGAGGCAATCAACCTCACACGAACCTATGCCCTGGATAGAAAACAATTTAAGGGTCAACCATTGGCCAAGTACCAGCTGATTCAAAAGAAGCTTGCCGACGCATTGACCGATGCCACATATGGTCTCATGTCTGCCGTTCAGGTCGGCCGACTAAAGGACCAAGGGCTCGTGGCCCCTGAAATGATCAGCATGATT
Organism: Blastobotrys persicus; assembly: GCA_030585065.1. Lineage (NCBI taxonomy): Eukaryota > Fungi > Ascomycota > Dipodascomycetes > Dipodascales > Trichomonascaceae > Blastobotrys > Blastobotrys persicus. The sequence continues at coordinate 122,668 of JAJMBO010000011.1, forward strand.
AAGCGACAGAACTGCGATACTGCATTGAATAACTCCAGAAAGCTAATGGAAGTGTTTGGTGGAAATGCTGCCAGTGACGAGTATCATATTGGTAGAATTGCTCACAACTTATGGGTTGTCCAAACCTACGAGGGCCAGAGTGACATTCATGCTCTGATCTTGGGCAGAGCAATGACCGGCGAGAACGGCTTTTTCTAATGTATGTATGAAAAAAAAATTTGACTATACTCTGTATCACTGTGAATTGCTTGCACAATGCCATTCATGAATTGGCTATAACCTGGCCCAAGGCTTATTTCTTGTATTACGTGTTTCTGTGCAATCAGTCAAACTCTAAGGGAAAACAACAAACAAATGGATAATGCTAAGGACAATACTCTAGTATGCTACTTCGGTACTTGTAACCAATCGCCAACGACTGCGGCCGGTTAGTCCACAGGGTTAGGGTCTGTCTCACTAGGAGTTCACTACCACCATCACGGGTGAAATTTTCGTCCCAACAGCCCTAACGACATGGTTCTGGTTCTGTATGGGAGGTTGGTGTGGAAAGAGGTGGGCAATAAGTTACCACACCGTGGCATAGGGCCCATGCAGATTCGATATATAAATCAATGGACAACGCGGAAGGTGTCGACCTCTGCTACAACAGGGTCGCTGAACTTTTTGTCCAACAGGCAGCTGTTACTGAGTCGCCGAAATTCGACTAAAAATCCGCAACAAGACGCAGGAGCTACAGAGAAAGTAGTGAATCCGTTTGTTCATAGGACATTGACGTGCCAGTCAGAAACTACAGAGCCCAGAACAAGGCGGAAAAGAAAAACGAAGTCGTGGTATGCTCCTTATTTGGCACTCACTAAACCACGATTGACAGCCCTGGTCGTATTGTCGGCGATGTCAGCATACTCCTTAGCGCCATGTGAGACTACACTATCTCAGCTAACGTTTCTAACCATAGGAACAACTCTTGCATCTGGGTCCGCTAATGCTATTAACATGGCGCGAGAACATGTTTTTGATGGCATAATGACGAGGACTCGAACTCGGCCCGTTGTCCGGGGTATTTTGTCACCGCGTTTAGCATTTTTGTTTGCTGGTGTCAGTGGCACGGTTGGGGTACTGGCCTTGTACTTCGGCGTGAACCCTATAGTAGCTGCCTTAGGCGCTGCGAACATTGGGCTCTATGGTGGTATATACACATCCATGAAGCGAAAGACTATTGCTAACACATGGGCGGGAGCCATTGTTGGCGCGATTCCGCCGCTGATGGGCTGGGCGGCATCTACCGGTAACCTTAATGACCCTGGAGCCTGGACTTTGGCCGCTTTACTCTATGCCTGGCAATTCCCTCATTTCATGTCTCTCAGTCATGGTATTCGTGAAGAATATAGAAGAGCAGGACATGTGATGGCCTGCTGGACAAATCCAGCTTTAAACGCTAGGGTGGCCCTACGATATTCGATTGCTATGTTTCCTATATGCTTTGCAATGTCATACTACGGTGTGACAGATTGGGTGTTTGTGTTTGACTCGGCAATCTTGAACACATGGCTGACATATGGTGCATACATATTTTGGAAGGAACAGCGATACAATAACAAACCAGTAAGCAGTTCTGGAAAGGGATCCGGATCTGCACGAATTCTTTTCTGGGGCTCTGTCTGGCACCTTCCCGGCGTTCTGGTCCTTGCAATGTTGCATAAAAAGGGCCAATGGGACTGGCTATTTGGCAAAACTGATGAAGATACCTTCTAACTTGTAAATAACATTACATTTTCCTCTCACTTATCTTGAACTCGCTTCAGTTGTGTGTCGACGTAGGTGGTTTGATAACTGATCTAGTATATCCTCGCTGTCAATCCCTAAAAGCTGTTACAAAACGTATCGGAAATTAGGATTCTCTGAACCGTCAGGAAGGATCTGGTCAGAGGAGTTAAGGTTGGCAGCCTTATTTTGTACCTTGCCGTATTTTTTATCGAGTTTGCGGTTTTGGAACATTAGATAGATACGAAGACAAATTGAGCAAAAAGCCACCAACGCCGACATGGCGAATGAGATATAAAACCCCTTGTGGTAATATGGGGCTTCAGATTCCGGGAAGATTCGAGTGCCTAAAACAGGGCCGCATTGGCCGATAAGCATGGTGATGACGATACCAATACCTCGCTTTGATTCGGATCCTTGGTTGTTGCTCAGCCAAGATAGTGTCAGGGCCACACAAGGGAAAATACCACCAGCAGCCAAGAACACGGCAAAGTACTTAACTCCTGTCACGTTGCACAGGGCCAGGATTAAAAATCCAGCGGCACTCGCACTTGCCAGCGCAGTAATACATAGTCCTCGCTGCATTATCTTATCAGAGAACCATGCAGCCGCAAGATCCATTACTGCAGTGAAAAGATAAGGCGGAGCAGTAAGACCCTGAGCGTCGATTGAGCTGTAACCCATTCCTTTGAGAATTGCAGGCAAGAAAACGGGAAGAGACGCGAAGGAAACGTTGATTCCGAAATACATGCACATGGGGAAAAGGTTTTTAGGGTCAAGTACAGCCATTGCATTTTCTTTCCAGTTAATTTCATGGCTTCGTTCTGTCCTGCCAGTTTGTTTTGCCATCCTAGAAATGAGGATATTCTTTTCATGACGATTGAGGAAGTAACATTCCTCTGGCCCGTTTGGTAGACAAAAATATCCAATAATGCCCACGAAAATCGTAGGAAGACCTTCAACTAAAAAAAGTACTCGCCAACTTTCAATTGCCAACTCATGCTTCGTAATTCCGTAAGCTAATGCTCCTGAAAAGGCCGACGCAACGGGAGCTACGGACATGAAAAGTCCGATCCTCCAGGCAATTTCGTGACGATAATAAAAAAAGGTCATATAATAGGGAACACCTGGGCCAAATGCAGCCTCAAAAACCCCAAGTAGAAAACGCAGAGCCATCATTCCTGACCAGTTGACGACTGCAGCACAACATGTGGACACAATACCCCAGCTAATAACCATTGTAGGGGCGTAATATCTTGGAGGAAATATTTTCCATAACAGCACGCAAAATTCAAAAATAATATAGGAGATGTAGAAAATAGTTAGGAACCACTGATATTGACGGTCAGTGATTCCAAGATCATCGGACATACCGGCCGTGTTGGCATTACCAATGTTGCCTCTGTCAAGGAAAGCCAGTAAGTACAAGGACGATACATAGGAAACCACGTTGAGATCAAGCTTCCGCAAGACGCTCTTTTCCTCTGCCTCTGAATACGTGTAGTTAACAGCGTCTTCCGCTTCTTTGCTCAGTGCCACGGTTTCGGTATCGGCTTGCTCCTTTTCAGACATTTAAACAAGTACTGGGTTAGAGAATGACAAACAAATAAAGGTTATTATTTGAAAACCCCGTCCTTAGCACTCGACGGACGCACTGGCCGCGCGGGGTTACTTTCAGAACCCCGGACATTTAGTCATCGACATATTACCTTCTCTTGCTATTGAGCTACACAGCTCTTATATACACATTCCTTTTTCCTCTCATAACCCAAGTTAGTTTTAATTGAAAAGTCTTTTTGAAAAAGTCTTCAGAACAGATAATGCGCCGAGGCAGTTCTTCCCCTGACAAGCTTTCGCCAAGAGGTCGCTCGATGACCCCCACTTCGCCTGTATCGGAAGTTGCCTGAAACATACATTAATGAACTAGCCGCACCTTTCTCGACGGACTCCGTCTGAGAGATTATACCGGCCGGTCGTTTTGGAATCGATATTCCGTCGTCTTTTCCTATTTACACCTCAATTACAAACATTAAAGGAGCTTTGCGTGGAAAATGCCATCTAAGAGATTCATTGTCGATGTATCTGAGTTCATGGTGGATGCGTTGACGGGCTGGTTTCTGAATGGTTCTTTTTTTTTTTTT